>JBBMOI010000018.1:6772500-6877500 GCA_038088405.1 Porites divaricata
TCGATATTTTTGACCAACTAGTTGGATTTTACTAAAACAATAATTATTCCTCTCGCCCTCATGACCTCTGAGTCAATAGCCCATTCAGGCTCGAGGAATAATTGTAAATTAAAAGCTAACCTGGAACTATAAGAACACTCAAAACGCACTCATTAATCTATGGTTACTAGTAGTTGTAAATTAATGATCTGTTGTGGTGCCAAAAAATAAATTAAGTTTTACAAGTGGAGGTTAATAAATCATCAGCTGGCTTCAGGTATTTTGAAATTTCATGTAATAATTACTATTTGTAATGGTAGGACTGATTGGAGTCCAATTCGGTCTGTAACCATACGAGTGATTAACAAAATCGGACGACCGCATAGCTGGGGGAGTCCAATTTATTATTTGTTTAATCACAAGAATGATTACCAATTACATGTAATCATAATTTTAACAAAATTTGTGATATATAAGGCTCTTTTTTAAAATCAAAACACAAGAAATTCCAAGATTTTTTTGCTAGGAGTGAAAAAAAGGTATGTAAGTGTGCGCATGATGGCACACACTGTCCAGTTACTCACATGTAGGCATGATGTATACCATCCTATTCAACTGTAAGTGTTCTATTAAGGATGGAATTCGAGCATTTGATAGCCAATCAGATCTGAGAATTTTATTAAAACGTAGGAAAAAGAAAAGTGGTGATAAGATCTAAAAAGAATTACTTTATGAAAAAGTTTGAGAGATTAGGCCTGCTAGAACTACATGTACATTCATTTTAGTCGAGGTTCTCTGTTTTTGTAGGCTGGTGTTCATTTTAATGGAGGGTCTTCATTTTCATAAAGGGGCTTTTATTTGTTTTTGTAGGGTCCCCTTTTTTGTACAGGGTCTTCATTTTGATTGATCAAAAGATTTAGTGAAAAGAAATTTTAAAATCCACGTTTCCCCATATTTCCTTCTCCTTGTCAAAAGTCTTTGTATTTGTCCCATGTTCAAAGACAGGAACAGCAATGTGGTTCTTTTTATAGGGGGTCTTCCCTTTTGTAGAAGGCTTTTACTTTCGCAAATGGTCTTTGTTTTTGTAGATCATAAGATTCAGTGAAAAGAAATTTTAAAAATCACAGGTCCCCTGTCCCTACCCTTGTTGAAAGCACTATGAGTATTACATTTTTTTCCAGGCTCAAAGATGGGGATACGAATGCGGTTCTCTTTGCAGGGTCTTCCTTGTTTCAGTAAGGGAACCTTAAGTGTTCATTTTTTAAATCACCCACCCCACTTGTTAGTACATAGTAAGAAAGGGGTAAAAAAAGACGTTAAACAAGTCTTTCTCTTACATGTTTATTTCAGTTTAATAAACTCTTTTCACTGAATTGCAGGGACCTAAATATTATGTGAAAAAAATTACTGAAGCAAGATAGTGTTCGTGCTCTTGTGCATAGCTCTAATTTACATCTGATTAAAAGTTTAAGCAACGTTAACATTGATGGTTTTTCTTTACATTGCTTTTTGTTAAGTTATTTGTTTTATGTCAAAGTGCAGAATTTTCTTTTTTTATTTTACCTGTTGCTGCAATTGTGTTTTACAGAATAATGAAAAAAGTCGTACAAAATTAATGGTCTGGTTTGTTACGCAAAGGCAGGGACAAGAAAACTTCAAACCATCTACTGTAGTTGTCATAACTCTTGACCACTTTTAGGAATGCACAAAGCAGATCTTCCGCTTGTGATTAACTAGATAAATCTGAACCATGAAACAGCTTTCTCGCAGTTTGTGAGTTAAGAAAATCTATCATTTACTCTTAAAATCAAAAGCCCTACACCGTAAAGTTAGTAAGTACCATGCCACCTAGGATTCATGTACATGTAACTCAAGACACGCTGTTTAAATTATTTTATGGCTCAATGAAATTTAATTTTATTCTAATTATTTTTGTTCCCTTTTGTTTCAAACTCGTTATTGTTAGTATTATTAACGACAAAGAGGGCAACAACAAAATTGAACCACATTTTACATAATTTTTGCGTGCTTCCTCAACATGACTGGTACCACCTCTTGTTATAGGATTTGTAGCAATGAAGTGACTAGGGTTGCATTGTAGAAAGCCCAGTTGACAGGGCATCTTGGGTTGTTGCAGAGTCAATATGGAGTAAAGATTTTGACTTGTGCTTTAGAGCTGTAGCTGATGCTTTAGAGTTTAGACTCAAACCACTCGGTGATTTGAGTGATATCAGCCAAAATCATCTATAATAAATTCAACCATTAGCACTAGATGTGTAAGCCCGTGGATATTGCCAAGATCATTTTTAAAATACTGAATGTCCCTTTTGACTCCTTGTTAGCATTAAAAGCGTTGCTTAAAGACAATAATTGATGGGGTGATTAACAAACTTAACAGTGAGTTCACTAAAAAGGGAAAGAACAGTATAATTAACTGTGGCGTTAAGAAAACATTGAAGTGGATTGATCAAGCTCTGTAATTCTGCAACTGAACTGGTGCCATTCTGTGAGGTGGAGGGTTTGATTCGGTCCAGGTTTTGTTATACCTTAATGAAATTAATGCTGAAATTAGTCCAGTTTCAATTGTTTTCTTCGGGATTTTCTTGTTGGTGTCGAAGAACTCTTTTAGTTGCTACTGAAAGGAACTCAGCTCACTGTTGTTCGTCAGCTATTCTTAGTTTACTTGAAACATTAATTGAGAAAAGGAAGATAAACAGTGCTAACATTATTTTCATTTGTCTTGACTCATTCAACTTGGCTCATTCCGCGATGTTTTAATGGGTTTTCTTCAATTAATGAAACTGATTAATGCCTCTGCTCTAAGCAACCATGCACCCTTTGCAAAGCAAATTTATAACAATTGGTGAAAGCACTCATGAAAATATTCTTGTTAAGTAGACACTTGAACACTAAAATACCCTGTTTAATTGATAACTTAAAAAAGGAAAAATGCGTGGCTAAAAATGTTATTGCAATTTGGACTTTCTTGTTAGTCTTCTAATTTATGTTAGTGAACTTTCCGGGACTGTTTCTTTTTTGAAAGTGTACAGTGGTGAACGAGTTGTGTTGGTGCTCCTGACCAAATTGTCACTTTTTAATGTAAGCAACATGAACATCGGTTGGCTCCAGCATCTGCCATTTGTTTTCTTTGCCACCCCAGCCCCAGTGAAGGAAGAACTCGTAGTCTTGGACTTTCTTCCAGGTGCATTTGATTTTCCGCCACCATTTCTTCTTGCAGTGGCGATAATATCTTGTTTTAGTGCGGTATTTTGTGGCAACCACAAAGTGCCCAGACTTTTTGCTGGATCGAAAGCCAAAAACAACAGGATATCCAAAATCTAGCCACCTCTTTCCTTTGGATCTTAACCATTTAGCTTTTCGTGGCCTTATGTAACTCTTAACACGCCCCTTTTTTCCCTGGCGGGCTTTAAACCATCGCTTGATGCGTCGCATTTTTCGAACGTAAGTGGAACCTTGTCCATTTCTACAGAACGTTTTGACCTGTCGACGGATAACTTCCACAAAGTATCTCACCTCTTTTGTTATTGTTTTTGGTGCCTTCGTATACCTGTCTCCGTATATTTGAGGACTAAATATCGAGGAAAATGATGATGCGCGGCGGTCGTAGTATCCAAAAACTTGAGCCCAGGCCACGGGACCACACCCGCTGTAACAATTACCACAACATTTGTGTTGATTAAAAATCGGGCATGTCATAGTCAGCACCAGGTATTTTCTTGTTACCGTTTATTCGCAGAGAACGTCCAATTCGTTTGGATTGTAAGTTAATTGCATAGTGTTTTATGGCCAATGGATGATTGTACATCTGGATTCTGATATCAAAACCTATTTCGTGCCCTAATGTCCTCTTGACAAATGCCGGATTCCCATGGACTTCAAGTTTTAAATAAGCTACGTTGTTGGGTGTTTTCTTCACAGCAGATGGATTCACTTTGGATGTGCCATCTAGACAGACGTCAACAAGCACTTTACAGAGCTTCCGTTGCCATGTTGCTTTTGTAGATTTTAAAACGCGATTGATGCCATGTTTGCCAAAACTTGTGATGCAGATATTAAGGGATTTGATATTTTCACCAAGGGCGACTTTTACAACTGATCCAGGTGAAAGGGCTTCTTCGTCAGTTACTTTCTTCTTTCGTGTTTTGCCAATGTCTGTTGTTGTCCAGTCTAGAATTGTTTGACGTTCCTCTGCTCTCTTTTTCCACATCTCTTGAAACTCATTTAGGCTTGTCTTTACCATATGGTCCAGTATGCGCCAATTGTCAATCTATTTAGAGCGGGAAATGGAATTACAAATTTCATCAAGGAAGGTAAAATAGGGAGAAAATTATAGAAAGGCTAACAGTTTGCCTACTCTTGACCTCGAGGACATATGTTGTAATGTGCAACAGACAGGCTCAATTTCAGTGATAAATGCTCCACTGAAATAGTTATCGTGTCCTGTCATATAATTCAAACATATTTTATCCTTTTTTGTCAATTAATTGAATCTTTCAAACTCTCTGTCATTTGCATCTGATCACTGTTTTAACAATTGCCGTTTATTAGATACCTGCTTAAAAAGCAATCGAAAGTTCTTTTTAAAAATATGAGGTTTCTCTTACAGGTCACAAGTGAAGTTCACTCAATGTCTTATTGATGTATTTTACTGAGAGTTTTTTGGGGGATTAGAACCCGATAAAACCTGATCAAACTCACTTGCTTAGAAAGAAAGGAATGATCCTTGCAGCAGTGCATGCAATTAAAATTGAGTATTAAAGACATTGTCTTTGATAAACCTAGAAAGGCTTCTGAGAGCTCTATTTCATAAGAATTTTAAGTCAAACAAAACCGAGAGAAGTGATTTTGAGCAATGGAGGTAAAAGGAGAAATAGAAGGAAAGAAACGTTGCTATTTTAAATATTTTCCAGACTTGAATGCAGTTTCTTTCATCACCAGGTTCATTTTTTCAGGGCTACCTGTGACATAAACAATAAAAAAAATACCTCGGCAACATCAGCTGTCCAGTTGTAGCTTGCTGCCACAACGGTTCCATTTTGGTTGTTGCAAATTGTCAGTCCTACTGGTGACAGTCGATAGAACTTCTCACACTTCTGACCGTTTTCCTTAGCCTGCTGTATCAGGAGATCCGTTGGTCTTGGATCTGGGCCACTCTGTACTTCTCTAAAGTCTTTGGTTCTAGGGCCAGAGGATAGTATGACGTAGTCTTTTCCAGTGTCTATTTCGTAGTAAGCCACATAGTCTGGGCCTAGGTCGAGTCGATATATTGGACGAGTAGGTCCTCGCTCATCAGATACATTGACTTTCATCAGATCTTTGAAGTCATCAAACTCACTAAGCTCCACAATAGAATCCAGGACTTCATACGGAAGCTTTGACATTCCTTGCTTCGGAACCAAAATGATGATACCAAGAAGGATAAAACCTTTGGCATATGACAGTGACATTTTGTTCTGAAGACTAGCTAGCTTGCTAAGATGACAAAGAAAAGAAAACCGGATCAGGATCATGACATATCTGGGACAAGTAATCTTCTAAATTTGCGGACTGAAAAATGCTCAGTATAGAACTGCGAAGTGTAGGAAACGACTGATTGTTAAAGCCACTGCACTTGTTGATTTCTGTTATCAACCTATTCGTTACTGGTCGTTCGTAAATCTACGGTTCAATAAAAGTGATAATAGCAATTGTTATAACAATTTTATTTATATGGCGCTGTTATCCACTAATTGTCCAATGCGCTTAACCGTGTTCATTTAGCAATGGAAAGACATGAAGCATTACCTAATAAACAAAGAAAAAAAAAGACTGATTGTCAATATCGTTATTCGCAAAAAATGCTGTGCGTGTGTATTTGTTTTATTCAATTGCTTTTAAAACATGATTTAGCCTTAAAAATGATTTTTTGTTCTAGAAACGAGGCCTGATTGTCGCGATAATGCTGCGCTCGCGCTTTGATTTCGCTATTTACCTTTTCGTTTTTTTCTTTCGTTAATGTACGATGCAATAACACATTGCTTTGTGAAAGACTGATCATTGGGCTTGCTTCTACACATGTATATTTTAATTTTTCTGAAACGACACAATTTCCGAGTTCAACCAGAGTGACAATCATGTCGACTAAGGGTGAATGCAAGATAACGTTTCTTGATTATTTGATGAGATAATATCATGGCAAGGGTTTTGGGCTGCTTTAAAGTTCCCGAAAAAGAATCCGAAACAACAGTGCTTGTGCGCGTAAATTCATCGCGACGATCGTGACCGATCAAGACGCACGTTTTCTCGTTAACGTCTTGAATAGACCATCTTCAAAGAAAAATGTTTTCTTCTTGCACTCGATATTCTAGAAAGGATTGCTTTTCTTTACTTCACATCTGAGAGGTCCTTCGAACCAACCGTACCGATGTAGATCAAGATGTTTCACTCAGTCCCAGCGGTCAATAAATCAATCCTCCGCGGTTTTATATTTTCGTACGCGAGCTCGACGACTAAAAAGAAATTAGGACGTCTGTGAACAGACTAAATTCTCAGCCAAATTGTCATTTAGGTATCAACGATCTAATTTACAAGTTGATGATGCAGTCATCCCGTAGGGTACTAAAATCGAATTTTCTTAGAGATAGGGATAGTACGAGAGATAGTACAAGGGGAGGGTGCATTTTCTTTTACCTTTTAGCTGTCTTGCAGTACTTAGTCGTTTCGTAGTTTATCCAAGCACAGTTGAACTTCCTAATGTTTAGCAACTCACAGTTGTGCCAACTTTGCCATTGGGGAGCGCTTTTCATTTGAGAGTACTAAGTTCTGAAATAGTATCATTGTTTTTCAAGAACATGAAAAAAGAAAATTTTAACGTGCCGGGCCTCTCAATTGCTTGCGGCAAATTTATGCCCTGCAGCTAATCACTTGCTTCATGTTTACAATTTGAAAACGAAGGCCTAACACCTTCTAATAAACCGCGGCAGATACCAAGATGAACGAGTTGTTAAATAGAAGCCAGAGACGCAATTAAAAACTCCATCTAACTATTTGTAACATCAATGACTATTTGTGACATTATATGGCGAGGCCCTTTTCTCGAAAGGGATCATAACTCAGTTTACGATCGCGGAAATTTCATGTAAAAGTTACGAAGAAATCGCTAGAGGCGAGGCAAAATTGACTGTACCCCCTATGCGAATTCCTCGAATTCGAAACCAAAACCCGCTTTTTTTCACATCGTCCCAGATACTCGACAATAAAGTCCGTTGAAATCCTAAATATCAGACGGTGATCCGCCACGAAGTTAACCGGAGTTTTTATAACTCCAAATGAGTGAGACGAACAATTGATAAAGTTTATGTCTTCCTTAGGTGATGTAATTTCATTTAAAATTTTGGTGATTGTTTTTACCACTTACATTCTGTGGATTCTGATTTTTTTTTTTAATACGCCGGGTCCCAGCGAATTCAAACTTTCTAGGAAATTAACGCGCCTTAAATAAACGCGAATTGGAAAAAAAATTTTTCGGATTAAAAAAAAAACGTGAGGGAGAAAGGTTTAAAAAAAATTTTCTTACTTTTGCAAATCTTTAAACTGCATCTAAAATTTTCGGGAAAATCATACTGATGCCCTCGCAATTTGCCGGGAAAAATTGCAGACAAATATATGGAAGATCTAAAGTAAGCTTCTGGAGAAATGTAAGCACAGTAACGGCCCCCAAAATTTGTTGGTAAAATCCTTTGCTGTGTAGCTTTAGTTTGCAGTTCATATTTTTTCCATAATCCGAATCAGCTGGTTGTTTTGTCTTTTCTTTCCCCTTAAATTTAAAAATGCCTCAGGCGCAAAACTGAACCGTTCTTTCGTAACTGTTTATACTTGTTTTCCTAGTGATTTTTTATTAGTTATGATTATTTGCTTCTTGTTTGGAAGAGGGAGAAAATAGCTATGGAAAAATCTTCCCACTCGAACAAAAAGTTTGCAGGAATTGCTAGTTAATTAATAAAATAGAAAAGAGGTTGGATTCGCTTGGAGAATCGCTGCCTTGAGGTACAAGCGATTGATGTTTATTCTCTCTTGTGTTTAAACTATTCTTCCTTTGAATAATTACTTTTAGCGGTACTCTTAGATTCGCTAACGTGGTTTCTGTTAAATGTGGCCTCTACTTTCGTTTCGCCTTGCCCACCGTAATTTTACTGATTTTACTTACCAAACAAAATATTAAAAAGAACCTGATCACAAGCTAAACCGGCGCACTAGTTTGATTTCTAAAACACTATTTACAGCTTGTAGACTACGTTGTCAATATTTTGCAACGCAGTCTCAGTTACGTTCGGCAACCCAAGCTCACGTTAAGAAAGATTTTAGACCATGACGTTGACAGATCAAAATTATAGACTGAGATTAAAATCATTATGATTATAATTGTTTGCCTTTAATATCTGTCTGTTGTCTTTGTGTTTATTCACTTGTGAGCTCTTATTGTCTTGGGATTATACACGTAATAAAGGCTTGTGGCCTTGTGTGGGTAATAAGTAAGTAAGTAAAAGAACTTTATTATAGTGTCGAGGTTGCCAGCATACAATGTACACTAATTGGGGACACCTAACTACAAATAGACCTTTTCACGGTTTATGACGCCATCTTGGCTGGTGGGCAAACACGACTAAAATTACAGTGAATGTATGGGATTTTGACCGACTTGGAACCACTATTAACACCGCTACAAAGAGGCGGATTTCCAATATTTGCCTCTGCTTTAAATAGTTTTATTGATATCACATTCATTCAACAGAAAATAAGGCTATTAAAGGAGGTACGACGTTCGTAAATTCGAATTATAAATCTTCTCATGTTGCTTCTATAATTTCATGGATAATGTTGATTAGAATTGAGGGTTTGTATGAAATCTTAAAAATTCGTTTACGGTCGTTATAACCTGAATTTCTTCTTTATACTTCATGGAAATAATGTCAGTACAAATGTCTTAAAATGCATTTTCGCTGTGGAAATCCGCCTCTTTGTAGCGGTGTTAAGGCAGTTCCAAGTGGGCCAAAACCCCATACATTCACTTTAATTTTAGCCGTGTTTGCCCCCCAGCCAAGATGGCGTCATAAACTGTGAAACAGGAAGAATTAGTGTGCACCTGAGTCATAATTCCACTAGCTGCTGGAAAGTCGTCTGAAAATCGTGTTTAGCAAGATTATTTAGCACCATTACATAACTATGTCAGTGTCTTGGACAAGCCTTAATGTTATACTCAAATTCCTTGTAAATAAAATATATAAAATAAATAAATATTTATAAAGCGCTTAAACTATTACATATTCTAATGCGCTACCTAATTTACAATAATAAAATGCAACATTGAAAGAGGAATGAATAAAAAAATCAAAATCATTCAGGTCTAGAAGCTTTCTTGAATAAGTAGGTTTTAAGATGTCTTTTAAAGCAGTCGATATTTGAAACAAGTCTTAGTTCCAAAGGTAGAGCATTCCATAACGATAGACCAGCATGGGCGAAAGCTCGATCTCCAAAGGATTTACACTTTGTTTTTGGGACTTGCAGCAGTCTCTGGTTGATGATCTGATAATAAAGTGTAACCTCCTGCAACTTTATGTTTCAGAAAATCTCTAATGTGCACAGGAGCCTTGCCTTGTAATGCCTTGAGAACAAGTAAAAGAATCTTGAATATGAGTTCGGAAATAGACAGGTAACCAGATGAGTGCAGTTTAGTTAGAAAAGGAGTGATATGGTCAAACTTCGGAGTAATACAAATCACATTAAGGATCTTCTGTAACCGGTCGCACTGTGAAAATTAGGTATGCCTAAGAGAATTGCAGTAGTCAAGATGCGACGTGACAAAGGCGTGAACTAGAGCCTTAGTTGATTCTTCAGAAAGAAAGAAACTTTCTTATTTGCCAGATGGTATATAGGCCGTGAAAAGCTTTACTACAAACTTTGAAACATGACTATCCATAGACATGAATGTCAAACCATGCACCCAGATTACGGACACACTCCAAAGGTTTAATAACAGAGGTACCAACGGCAATTGACTCAATGGAAACCTTGGATAACTGCTGGTAAGAGCCAATGATGAAATTCAGTCTTCGTGTCATTAATTAATAGCCGAAGAGAAACCATCCAAATGCGAACCTCTGCAATACATTCCTCAGTCACTTTGATAGCTTCCCTCTGAGAGTTGGAGGAGTTGGGTTTAAAAGAAAAATATATTTGCGAGTTATCCGCATACGCATGTGCTTCAGGGAAATGCTTTGCCGTTACTTTAAACAGTCCAGAAGCTTACAGGAGAAAAAGAACAGGGCCCAAACAACTGCCTTGGGGAACTCCACAATGCAGATCAAAGGGCTTAGACAGCTGCTGATTAAGGACTATTTGTTATTTCCTGGCTGATAAGTACGACTCAAACCACTTTTGGGCATCACCAACTGTGCCATAGTCATTCTCAAGAATATGTAGCAAAGTTCTATGGTCTATGGTGTCGAATGCAGCACTCATCTAATAAGATGAGAAGAGAAACTGCTGTAGGTCCATAGCCACGAGAATGTCACTTTGGACCTTTACCAGAGCAGTCTCAGTTGAACGGAAAGTGCAATAGGACGACTGATTCACAGGTGGTAGTGGCGCATTAATTCTACCATGAGCAAACAGTTGACCAATCACTGCCTGTTCAACAACTTTGGCAACAAAAGTAGATTATTAACAGGTCTAGAGTTGTTAAAAATCAAATCAAGATCAGCCTTTTTAAGCACTCGAGGAATGGCAATAGCCCTTTTCCAACAGTCAGGGACCTGTCCTTCCCGAAAAGATAAATTTAGCATCAATGTAATAACTGCAGTAAGCACATCAACAGACTGTTTCACAAGCCAAGTAGCAATAGGATCAAGACTGCAATATGTAGCATTCAACGAACCAACAATAATTTTATGTACAATCAACTTTGAGAGTGGAGAGAAACTGTCCAGCCCAGTTTCAGGTGACCGGAATTCAACATGAGGACTATCAACTACAATGTTGTCAATATCAGCTTTGATCATTTAAATCTTCTTGCAGAAAAATTCCCCAAACTCATTAGCCAATTGATGAGGACGCTCATGAGGAGAAATTGCATTGTCCTGAAGCTCCTTGCAGAGAGAATTTACAACACTGAAAAGTCTTTTAGAGTTTCCAGCACAGCTCTCAATGAGCTCAGAATGATACGCGGACCTAGAAGCATTAAGAAGAGCAGAGAACTTGTTACGCACAGTTTTTAAGGCATCCTTATCTCATCGAAGCTGGGTTTTTAACTTCTTTCTCTCCAATTTCCTACGTGTGGCCTTGAGTTTTTTCAGGCAATCATTGAACCATGGTAGTAATATTTCTGTCTCACAATCATTACTCTTGACTTCAATGGAGCATGCAAATCAAGAAGATTAGATAAAATAACCTCGTATCAACTCATCACTAGGTCATCGACACAGGACAAGGCTGTACCACAGAGCCCAGATGACATAGTGTCCTCCTTAAAAGTGAAACTCTTCAAACCGGGTTCATATAACAGTTTGAGGTGTACATATTTTATACTAAATTGTACATACCCAGAACGTGCCTCATGTAATTCTCTCTATATTCCCCTCAGTGTTTTAATTTACCGGTAGTTGAAATAAGTGCCACACCTATAACAGGGAAAATGAAATAAGCGCTGCATCACTTAATTGATCAGTCATGGCAAGACATAAAAATAGTAACATCATATTGCTTACTGTTTCAGCGGTAGGCCATGCTATGATAGTAGACTATCTGGCTCTCATGGACTTGAATGACCATCTCACTTCATTTGAAGTAAATGAAACAAGCTAAACTTTTTGTCTTTTAACGGCCGTGTTTAAAAATAAGTCACGTGAGACATAGGTTACACTATATCACTGCACATACAGTCAAACCTCTTTAATGCGGACACCAAAGTGAGAGAACCAAGTGTCCGCTTTACAGAGGTGTCCGTATTATAGAGGTAGGGAATGTATGATTTTTGGCATTTCTGAGATTAAACGAATTGTCTGTAATAGAGAGGTGTCGGTATTATAGAGGTGTCCGCAAGTACCAAGTATTATTATTTTTTTTCACAGGATTTTCTTGGAAAGAGTGACCCCTATTTGGAGCTTGCAAGGTCAAAAGAAGATGGAACTTTTGTTGTTGTCCATAGAACAGAGGTTTGTTTAAAGTATTAGGTCATGAAAAGCTATAACAAAAAGAAATATACTTTTAGTAAATACAAATTTCTCATTAGTTACTTAATACTCTACCCGCAGTGGTTTTCAGAGAATGGAGGTCAAAAGTGTTGGCTGCCTACGTGTAGGATGCAGCTACACATAATAAAAGCGTTTGGACCTTTCCACCGATATTAGTAAAACTAGCGACCCCTCCCCTCCCACCTCAAACAAAGTGAAATTTTGAGCAAATTGGGTGAAAAAGAGTGCTTACAACCTTGCTGGGAGGGGGGGGGGGGGGGGGAGTGGGGGGACAACATGAACCCAAAGCTGATCAAAAATTGTCATTAGGGTCAGCAGTCCTACGTAACAATTGCTTAGATTAGGGGCTCTTTCACACATTTCCAAGTTCTTTTGTCCTCCATTGTGCAGTTTTGTAAAAGTTCAGGTCCTTTTTCATGCCTATTAATCCACCTTGCAGGTTATTAAGAACAATTTAAATCCAAGGTGGAAAGCATTTCAAATTCCCACTCAGCAGATATGTAATGGGGATTATGACAGGACCATTAGAGTAAGCAATAAAGTACTTTTTTTCTTTACAAAATACATAATTATATCTTTTTATTTTAAAACTTGTGTAATTTTTTAAGACAAGGACAGCAGCGCTTTAACACTGTTTAAAAATTTGTGCGCTTTTCTTAACCAATGATAAAACATGTGCTTTGAGTTCTTTAAACAGCTTCAAAATCATCCCTGGAGCATTTCATTCAATAGGATTTAATAGGATTGTTAAATAATGCATTTATCTTTTTAAGATGTATTGATTGAACAAAGTCAAACAAAAGCAGGAAAAAGTGACAAATGTTGGGTAAAAATAGTTATGCAAATGCATTTTGCAACTGAAGTGTACAGTTTTTAAACTGTAGACGCTTAAAAGCGTCTATTTGCCTTTGCAATTCGGCTATCCAAATGAAAGAATTTTCCACAGTTAACTGGCCTCAGAAGAGGAAAAAATTGCTCGCATATACTGCCGCTAAATCTAACTGCAATGTGGCATAGTGGGCATTGGTAAGAATTTGATTGTTGTTCGTGACTTATTTCAGCCATTCCTTCATGAAATGGTAACTGTAGTATGTTGAGATCAGGACCTCAGTTTGGCGCCATCTCGGTTGGAAAACTTTGTTTTTCGTTTTAGAATAAAATAACCAGTCACGTCTTTTTGTTAGATAAATATGAACTTTTTCTCTCTTCAGTAGAAAGATTTTGTCAATTTTTTTTGCTTTTCATTTATTTGCAAATTGGCTGGACCGTCTTGTATAACATTTTATTTTTATTAGTATCCTTTATATTAAAAGGCCAACCTAATCAATATTCCATTGTTTCAGTCATTCACCTTCGTATTTCCCATAAGGCTGAATTCAAAGCCTTCCCCTAACTTTTAAATTTGCTGAGTTTTACTGGGATAAAAGTCCTTACATGTGATTGGATTCGCAAAGTCTATTAGACAGTATGCCTACAGAATATGTTTTTTAAAAAGTTTTGAAATGCTTACTGATCATATCTAAGCATGTCTTTTGAGCACTGTAAAAAATAATTATATACTGAAAGGGTAGTTAAGAATATATAAAATCACCCTTTCCTGAAGTCTTACGTTTTCATTTCTAAGTGAAAAAAATAATAAACTTGACTAAGGCTAAAATTTTCAGATTTCATGTTTTGACTGGGATTCAGATGGATCACATGACTTTATTGGAGCATTCACCACAAATCTCAGACAGATGTCCTCTATTCAACTGCCGAAGGAGGTAAATGAATTGATTAAACTTACAGGGATGACAAGGGTGGACTAACGTTTTCATAAAATGCATGGGAAATTATGCGTCTTTTTAAGACTTTGTCCTTTTTCCATATAAACGTTCTTAATGGTATGGGGTGGGGGAGCTAAGAGTTGGCCTGGCAATGTACATTTATTGGTATTTTGTGTTTAAGTGTGGTTTGGGAAGTTGGGTAATAGCCCACTGCAATGTTCTAGAATCTTGTGCGACACCTTCCTTGGTTCCAGAGACATTTCATTCAAGTTTTCCAGTTTTGATAAACTCTTAAGAGCGACTTCGCGTAACTATCAACTAGACGTGGAAATAGTCAAAAAATGACCTGGCCTCAAACTCAGCCAGAATAAAGCCCTATGGGCCCTAGTTACAAAATCGTTCGTTTAAGTACGATCGGGTGACTAATATTTTTTTAACGAATTTTTTTCTTCCCGAGGCCTAAAATGGGCAAAAATCATGCAAAATTAGAGTCACATTCAGTAACTCGTACATCTTGAAGTTGCCTACTAAAACATAATGACACTTCATATTTTTACTATCTTTCCTCTGTAACTTTAACTGATTAGTTCGCGATTTAGTCAACAAGAGATTTTTTAAGAAATTTTTTAAGTTGTTGACTCAAAATCGCTTAATCAACCGTCAAAATTGAGCACTTTTTCACGGGCTAAAAACGCGGATTGGTACATGGCTTTGAACACCAAGGCTTCTTTGATCTGAAAGAACATTCTTTTTTCTTCAAATTAGCGAAATGAAATTTTTGGGTAAATGAAATCACGAGCGCTGACAAAGCGAAGCAAATGTACATGTTACACTAAAAACGGGCGAAAAACGTGACCTCTGACCGAAGCACAACCAAATGCGAATTATGGTAGGCGCCAAACCTTTAATTATTCGGTAACTCCTCGAAACAATATTGGTCCGAAATGTGTATAGATTTTTAAAATAAAGCTGAGTTAAAGTATTAAGTGTCAAAATGTCCACAAAGCGGTAAAAAATACAGCAAAAGTCACGAGTAATCGGTTCCGTTTTCTGAATTTTATGAAGCGATTTATGCCATTTAACGAATTAACAATTTTTAATCCAACGATACCCACCTGAGACTGTGTTAGTTTAAGAGTCCATAGAACTTCTCAGAAGATTCCTCGGAAAGACCTCCAGAAGGAAATGAATCAAGAATTTGAACTTATAACTGTAACAATTTCACTTGCTGCTACGGCAATGAACGAAAACAACTGTCGAACTGCCACAGGCAAACCAGTTTTCATTGCAATCATGCAAAGCATGTCACGTAACGTAATTCTGCCCCGCGCGTTTGGGAAGGAGGGAAGAAATTCTTCCATACTGTGCGCTAACACATTTATGAAATAAAACTAGTTTAGGACTATTTCTTTTGTAACTAGTTAAAGTAAAGAATAACTTTCCCCCCTGTTTTTGCTCGAGGGGCGCTGTGAACTTCTTTTATTCTATCTGCTGTTTATAATGATTGTGTTTCAAGTTCAGAACGTGCATTTATAGCTAACAATTGGTGTGTTCGAATTACCGAATGCTGTAGAAAGGATATCAAAGGGCACCAAAGCGCGCAGTGGCGGATCCAGGGGGAGGGTCTGGGGGGTCCGGACCCCCCCCCCCCCCCCATCAGACCTGATACTTGTTTGAAACTAAAATTCTTACAACGATAGGTTTGCATATCACTGTTTAACTGGCTGAATCTTTTAATGAAACGCGTGTTGTATTTTGCCACTAAACTAAATTCCAGGGATATTCAAAAATGTGATTGTCTTTGGGTACCCTCCTATGATCTGTTCGCCTCTGCCCGCAAAGCAGTATTTCCCGCGCCAATGGCTTTCACAGAGTCGTCTCTGCCTTCTCAGTGACTGGTGGGAGGGGGTGTCGGGGAAAAGTAATTTGCCACAAAAAAGTTTAACAGTCTGAACCAAAATTTGGACCCCTCCCCACCACAATAAAAAATTTCTGGCTCTCCCCCTGCAAAGATGTTAGGACGAAAAAAGCAAGGCTGATTTTACAGTCGGGAATATATAATCTTTTAACCAATATTTCGTAGGGCACGGCCTTCCTTCTTCAGGGTCTTACATATAATGAGACGTTAACGTTTTTTTGCCACTAAACTAAATTCCAGGGATATTCAAAAGTGTGATTGTCTTTGGGTACCCTCCTATGATCTGTTCGCCTCTGCTCGCAAAGATGTATTTCCCGCGCCAACGGCGACTGGCTTTCACAGATTGAGAAACACGTAGTCGCCTCTGCCTTCTCAGTGACTAGTGGGAGGGGGTGTGGGGGAAAAGTAATTTGCCACAAAAAAGTTCAACAGTCTGAACCAAAATTTTGACCCCTCCCCCCCGCCACAATAAAAAATTTCTGGTCTCGAAAAAATTTTTTTTGGCCCTTTGGGCCTCAGTTTAGTCTAAATATAAGGGAGGCCCCTCCCCCCTAGATCCGCCACTGAATTATAAACATAATTGGTGATCACAAAGGTAATCTAGTAAACCTGAGCTGACGCAAGTAAAGAAACAAAAATAACGACCAGCTAGCCCTCAGTTGATCAAACGACCGATCATCTTTCTAACGGATTCCGTGTGGAAGGAAATTTTTGCGGAAGTTTATTTTTGCGGATTAGCGATTTTTTGTGTTTTGCAGGAACTAATTTTTGCGATTAGGACAGACTGTTTTTTCTTGCTGGGGATTAATTTTTGCGATTTCAGAAAGTACCCAGTACCCAGCATTGATAATATTTTCGTTCTTATTGAGTACGTGCAATAGAAATACATATTTTCAAGCAATACTAAGTGTGCGTTAGTATTTGTTTCTGAAAAAAAAGAGACCAGTTGTATACTGTATTCTTGTGTAGTGAATTTAAGTTAGAGAATACAGTATTTCCTCTGGAGTAAATTTTTGCGGAAAAAATTTTTGCGGTTATTTTTATTTGTGGGAACTTAATTTTGCAAAGTACTGACAGTCCTGAAATTCAGCCGTGAGTGAAATAGTGAAAATGACAAGAAGACGGAGGGGGAAAAGTAGTAAGAGATCAGTCCACTGGGTTTAAAATTTATTTGTTCTTGAGCGATGAATTTTTTTTAAAAGCACGTTTCATAGCAAAAATTTGCCAAAAATTTAACTGAGAGCCATTGCTAGATACTATGGTATTTTTCTCGTTCCTTTTTTTCTAGTTTTGTTTGTGATGTCAGCTTTTTAAGTTAAGATATGTTTAGGCTGTTGTGGACATGTCTCATATTATCTCAGTCGTGACAGATGAAACCTTTATTACACTTGGGTTCAAATGTTATTACGGATGGACCTTTATTACACTTGGGTCCAGTTATTACACTTGTGCCTTCCACAAGTTGCACTGACAAGAAATCCGGACCCCTGAAAGGAATTTTGCCTAAGAGGCAACCAAACATTTAGCCTCCATTGGTAGCATTTTCAGGGGAGTCATATTTTCCCATATTTCCTCCCTTACCTGAGACCAAGATATATGTCAATCATACCAGTCTGTAAATAAAGCGAAGGGCAAATCAGAAAATTGAGGCTAACGTTGTTGAGATCAAAGAAAAAATTTACACTTTTCGTTTGTTGGGGAGGGACGAATTACGAATCCCCTAAAAACGCCTGCTCATCAAATCCAAGATCATATCGACGGAAGAGGCACCCTTGCCCTCAAGCGAGGGCAAAAATGAAACAGTCCAAAGCTAGTTTTATTTCATAAATGTTTTAGCACACAGTGTGGAAGAATTTCTTCCCTCCTACGTGACGTGACATGCTTTGCACGACTGAACTGAAAGCTGGTTTGCCTGTGGCAGTTCGACAGTTGTTTTCGTTCATTGCCGTAGCAGCAAGTGAAGTTGTTACAGTTATAAGTTCAAATTCTTGATTCATTTCCTTCTGGAGGTCTTTCCGAGGAATCTTCTGAGAAGTTCTATGGACTCTTAAACTAACACAGTCTCAGGTGGGTATCGTTGGATTAAAAATTGTTAATTCGTTAAATGGCATAAATCGCTTCATAAAATTCAGAAAACGGAACCGATTACTCGTGACTTTTGCTGTATTTTTTACCGCTTTGTGGACATTTTGACACTTAATACTTTAACTCAGCTTTATTTTAAAAATCTATACACATTTCGGACCAATATTGTTTCGAGAAGTTACCGAATAATTAAAGGTTTGGCGCCTACCATAATTCGCATTTGGTTGTGCTTCGGTCAGAGGTCACGTTTTTCGCCCGTTTTTAGTGTAACATGTACATTTACTTCGCTTTGTCAGCGCTCGTGATTTCATGTACCCAAAAATTTTATTTCGCTAACTTGAAGAACAAAGAATGCTCTTTCAGATCAAACAAGCCTTGGTGTTCAAAGCCATGTACCAATGCGCTTCTTTAGCTCGTGAAAAAGTGCTCAATTTTGTCGGTTGATTAAGCGATTTTGAGTCAACAACTTAAAAAATTTCTTAAAAAATCTCTTGTTGACTAAATCGCGAACTAATCAGTTAAAGTTATAGAGAAAAGATAGTAAAAATATGAAGTGTCATTATGTTTTAGTAGGCAACTTTATTTTAAGATGTACGAGTTACTGAATATGACTCTAATTTTGCATGATTTTCGCCCATTTTAGGCCTCGGGAAGAAAAAAATTCGTTAAAAAAACATTATTCACTCGATCGTACTTAAACGAACGATTTTGTAACTAGGGCCCATAGGGCTTTATTCTGGCTGAGTTTGAGGCCAGGTCATTTTTTGACTATTTCCACGTCTAGTTGATAGTTACGCGAAGTCGGTCTTAATATAAGTGACCTGTGCAGCCTAATTGTACCTGTTTTCTTCTCACATCTTTGCACGTGTGGCTTAGACCTTCTGCCTATGGCTGACCCTGAAACATTTCACTGTTTGCGAGGAAAGAAAAACCTATGGTACCCAGCAAAGTATTTTCTTCGTTAATTTATGTCACAGTCTTCTTTTTATTAATTTCCAGGTTCAATGGCCATGTATGAATGAAAAGAAACAGAAGAAGAAGCGTGGATACAAGAATTCAGGAATAATTTTTCTTTCAAAATGTGAGGTAGAATGAATACTTTCAACCTCAGCTCTCACATGTTTGTTGGTTCAGTGATAAACATGATAAAAAAAGCTCAAATTAAATTGAATTGGAGTTACAATAAGATCCAAACTTAGGGCTTCCTTTTCCGGAGGTGAACCAAGAATAATTAGCAATTATTCCTCGAGCCCGAATGGGCTCTCAGTCAATAGCCCATGAGGCCGAAGGCCGAATGGGCTATCGACTCAGAGACCATGAGGGCGAGAGGAATAATTGTTTTAGTAAAATCCAACCAGTTGGTCAAAAATATCGAGACAAAACAACTTTAGCTAGCAAAACGCGATTAATCCGCCACTGTTTTGGTTTTCAAAGCCGGCGCGTTTCGCTACTAGTGGGCTATAACATATAGCCTAGTAGTAGCCCAACCAATCAGAACGCGGCATTGATAATAGACCAATAGTTGGATTTTACTTATTACATATATGTTGTATGTGTAACATGTAAAAGAGCTCTATGTGTAGCCACGAATCACCTTTTTGCCTACATCCCTAAACCCTAGGAGATTGTACATACATTTTCTGAGGACTAATTTTATTTAAACACAAATTGATTTGATTAAGCAGTTACTGGTTGGGTTTTTTTCTTTGTGTTCCCATGTCGTTGCATTGGTTAGTCTCATTATTTTAGAGTTCCTTCTTATTTTAACAGGTATTCAAAGTATCATCATTTTTGGACTTCATTCAAGGTGGCTGTCAACTCAACTTTACAGTGAGTTTTGAAAGAAATATTCTTACTTTTTAATTCTAAGACCTTTCTAAACTTACCCTTAATTAACTAGACCATTTCTCATAAAGTTGTAGGTTTAATACACAACATGATTGGTTTAAAAACCTCTCTCACACTCATCACCTTGACCCCGATTCCGTTACTAGTAACCAATCTTTAGAAGTGCCAATATCTTCCTCAGGAGAAGCTCGAGTTGTTGGGGGAGGGGGCGGGGGTGCGAGTTAAGGAATGAGGATTTAAAGAGGGGCTTGTTAGTCTATGCAAATTTAGTGCAATAAAACTATAGAGCGATTTTCGTATGACCTTGAAAAATGGTTTCGGTACAGTGTTCGTTATTTGTTTCATCAGCCAATAAGTGAAAAGATCAAAACATGGACTCTTCGTTTTCCCGCCAAAGAAAACCCTAATATGGTGAAGGCATTGTTCGATTGGCCAATCGTGTTGCAGTATGACGTCAAAGCGAAGTATCGATTGATTTCTAGAAAGTTCTTGGGCATGACGTTTTTTCACCCGAGCGTTCGCTTAACCAATCAAAAGCTTACGCGCGTTTGTATCCGTTCGATAAACCAATCAAATCGCTCTATTTTCGTTCGTTTGTTTTTTTTGTTTTGTTTACGCGTTTTCATTTCAAGGTCATACGAAAATCGCTCTATCATAAGTTTTTCACCATACAGACGTAGACAATTATTTTCTCACTGTGGGAAAATATTGGACTCTCCCACCTTGAGAAGCACTATATAAGGGAGCTATCACTGTACAGGCTGTAGTTCTATTGGCTCTCTATCTTAATTTTTCTACATGGCTAACAGGTTGGAATAGACTTCACAGCCTCTAATGGTGACCCTACTCACAGCACTTCACTTCACTTCATGAATCCTTATGCACCAAATGAATACATGCAGGCGCTGACAGCTGTGGGGGAAATTATTCAAGATTATGACAGGTAATCATAACAGAAGAATGGTAGTGTAGCCTCTGGTCGAGGGGGAATCCTCCTTTCACTTCAACCTCCTCCCGATTTTTTCAACCTTTCCCCAGAGGGCCTGTTCACAGCCTCTCACTCCCTATAAAGGCCTTTAGTATAATTACATTGATGATTATCCAAAATAGAGCGCTGTGATTGGCTAGGAGCTTCGCTTTATCCCAACACTGTTGGCGCAACAATGTTGGAAGTTGTTGCGCCAGTTTGCACGCAGCCTTATGGCTCTGTCAATTTAATAGGCCATTTCCCCCTGGACCTCTAAATCAAAACAAGGTTAAGTGCTCAGCCTTTGATATAGAAATTATTTTCCATTCTCACGCAACTAAATTATGCAACTAAATTTTCACAAAATTTTGTGCACTTGGTTTCTTTTCGAAAGTGAGTGTATTTAAATATATTATTGAAATTTTACAATACCGTGATAAAACTATGATAATAATAATAAGGCAGGGGACTAGTCCATGAATAATAAAACTAAAATAAAAAAACATTTACAAATACTTTTAAAAATGTGATAGCATTTAAAAAATATTAAAATTACGAAAATTTACAAATTCGCAGAAATTAGTCTATGATTATACCATCGCAGCCATGGCGTATATGAAGGAGTTCCTTGCGCGATTGGTTTTCAAATTGGGCGTTTGTCAATAAGACATAATGAGATGTCATGCGTTTTATGTTTAAGTTCATTTTTTATGCCAGTTAATTTGTTTTTTCCTTTATTTTAAATTCATTAGTATACATGAGCATACCCAAAAACAATGGACAGATAAAATTAACTGAAATAAATAATTAACTACAACGTATATCTTCTTGATTTATTTGACAGTGACAAACTGTTTCCCTCATTTGGGTTTGGAGCCAGAATTCCACCGTCATATCAGGTAAATCAGGACTTTCACTTTATACAGCTTAAATCCTTGGACCCGACTCAGTTGTTCAAAAGCAGATTAAACGTATTGTTGTAACCTGCGGTTAGCTATTATTGCTGCTTAGAGGAGGCTATTTTTAATTGGTGCACACAACAGCTAAGAGTATTATCAATAGAAAGCTTAGTCACGAGGAAGGTGCAGTTAAAAAACAATCATGGCGAATTTGAACCTCGAGTTACTTTTTAAACAAATCTACAGTCAGGAAATTTATTTAGGCCTAAGCAGAAGTTAGATTAACCGTGCTTTTAAAAATTCGGGTCCAAAACTACATTGTTACTGAGGTCCTGTTTCAAACTCGACTCAAAATCAACATGTAAGCTTTCATGTTTTATCAGGGTTCGTACTGTCCATGGAAAACCTGGAAAGTCGTGACGTTTCATTTTCAAGTCCTTGGAAGTCATGGAAAATTAAAGTTTTGTTAGGTAGATTAGTTCCTGCAGATGACAAACCAAGGATAACGTGAGATAAAGAGGAGTAATTAAACAGCGCGAACATTTTGGTGACCAGCACACTTTGTTTCTTTTGAACTGTTCAAGTTAAGGTAAAAATATGCTAAAACAAATAAAGTTCTGAAACCTTTCGAAAATGACAGCTAAACCTAAGGTCATGGAAAACTAGAAAAGGCTATGGAAAAAGTCATGGAATTGAAGAACTCCAAAGATTACGCACCCTGTTTATCTCATATCTTCTTTGTTTTTTTTTTTTTTTACAATTACTGTACCCTTAGTCTGCACAACAGGCATAATTTTCAGCATTCTTGGGAGACCAAAGGTAGGCGTGAGGTGGACGCAAAGTGGAAGCAATGCGAAAGAGAATAAGATGCCAAATAATTAAAGGTGATGTTTCACGGGACGATTTGCAACGACGGTTTTTAACGTAACACACCATTGCAACATTGTTGCGACATTGTTTCGACTGGTTGCAACATTGTTCCAACATTGCTACGCTGTGTTGCGCAATCGAACCGTGTAAGATCGCCTCAAGGAAAGACAATATGCTGGTAGCCTGAGAACGTAGCCGAAAAAGGCGTTATGCTCGTGTCTCGCGCTCCATGCTCACCTCTTACTTGCCTTAAAAAGGCAAAGAAGGACACCAATATTGCAGGTTACTTTATCTCTATGTCATACAGGGAACATTTTTGCAGTTTTTTTTCAAAGAGAAAATAAAATTAGATTACTTTACTTTTTCAGGTTTCCCATCAGTTTCCATTGAACTTTAATCCTGGCAATCCGTACTGTGCAGGTATTCTTAAACTATCCTTGTTATGCATGACCTAAAGCACAGGGTGTAAAGCGGTCTCAAGGGAAATTACGACACATAATTTTCATTAGAAGTCACGCGTGAGCTTGAGCGGCAAGCAAAAGGAGGCACTAGTGCAAGGGGTGGTAATTTGCCGCTCCCTCGCACGTTCCCTCGCGGTACGGTTCACTGGCTGTTTTATTGCCGGGTAATAGGGATTCAGTTACCGTAACAGCGTAAATGATCTAATAGAGCGTTTTCACTTACGTGGCCTGCAGCTATGCACATTTATTGCGACAAAAGAAGGTCTTTACATGAGTAAAGAGTTCCACTCCCATAGGTCTGGTTTTGAACACCAACATGGTCGCCGTTTTATTGTTTTAGTGTACGATCATGGCGGAAGTGACGTCATATAAAAAGGCTCTGTAGATATCCTCCTTCAAGTAAACGCCTCTTGTGTGATAAAAATCTAGCCTGCGAATACAGCGGTTTCTCCTTGCTCCTCGCCGCTAGGGACTTTTCGCTGGGAGGAAAGTCTGTGCCTCAGCGACAGAACTTCCATACCGATGACTTAAATCAATGTTCACATAAAAAATCCGGTAGTCATGGGGCTCCAAAATAATGTAAATTTGTTTGATAATTATGTTTCTCCTGGTCGATTGTGGTAAAGTTTTGCGTTCTACTGCGGACTAGCTCCAGCAAAACGCAGATGCTTTTTCTAAAGAACAATATACCAGGATTATTGACTGTTTTGTAGAACGTAGATTCTTCACGTTTACGACTCCGTTTGTCATTCGTAAACAGTAGGTTAAAACAGTATATCTACTATGCCGACTAATCAGAGCTGCTGACCAGATTCCGGTCAGATTTTACGTCATCAGTATGGAATTTATGTTGCTGAGGCGCAGACGTTCCTCCTGGCGAAACGTCACTAGCGGCGAAGAGCAAGCTGAAAGGGCTGTATTCGCCGTCCCTTACGCTTAGGGGGTGTTTACATGAGAAAACTCATACCGGTGCGAGTTTCATACCGACATGACTTTTTCATTTCGTATCGCGTTTACATGATGACTGGGTTATTTTACATCTCGTTATTTGAAGGTACAGTTCATGTTGATAAAATGCACGTGTGATTCAAAATCGCGAACATTACGCATGCGCTACCCGTTCCAGTCTACCGGCAGACCGATTTCACACAGAAAGAGGTAGTCGTTTCGTGTTTACATGATATCGTTGCGAGATTTCGTGCCGGAGTGAAATTCTCGCCCCGGTACAAGAACCGGGGTGAACTCACGCCGGGGTGACTCGCGCCAGCATGAAATTTGTGTTGGTATCATGTAAACAAATATAGAGCCATGAGAGGGAACCGGAGTGAACTCGCTCCGGGGCGAAAGTCGCCCCGGTGTCATGTAGACACCCCCTTAGACACCTCTCTCTAATACATGCCCCAGTCTTATAGGTGCCCGCATGTCTGTTGTTCCTGAATACTGCGAAATAGCGAATTAGACCAAAATAATTCAATTTATTCAGTTTCTTGCTTGATTAATAAGAGTTTGCGCGTTGCATCTTGTGCAATTCCAAGAACAAAGTAAGGATATTGACATTAGATTTGAGCTTTAAAAAAAGTACAATATTGACTATAAACGTCTCCGCTTGGGCTCCTAAAATGAAACAAACGACCCGGGTGTCTTTTAAATCATTTCCTGTAAATGTGTGACGTTTTCTTCTAGGTCTCCCTGGTTTAGTTCAGGCTTATCAGACCTGCATACAAAGTGTACAGCTTTATGGTCCAACAAACATCTCACCTATCATCAACCATGTCGCACACTTTGCACAACAAGCAGCGCAAACCCCTACTGCCACTGTAAGTAACATGTATGCTTTTTGTCAGACCTTTGCTCCGGGCGGCATATCAGAGTGATTGATACGATTCATGTGAATTATTTCATATAAGACCATGACAGGTTGGGCTTTGTCGGCAGAGTGCTGGCCAATTGAGAGGGAACAACACCCAGTCTTAAATATCTTAGAAGTGAAAGTACTGTCATTTGCCTTACGAACGGTTAGACCTTCGTGTGGCCGAGGTAACGAAAAAGAAATGACAGGCCAGTCTCCAGTACGAGACTTTACTAAAACTAATGTCCTCATTAAGTACTTTCTTTGCTTAATACATTAGCTGTTTAATAAAGTACATAAAAAAAAAATCGTACATGAATGGAACGCCACCAAAGATAACCTTTCTCGATAATGGAGATTATGTTAATAGTTCCATGTGAAGCAAAATGTGAGGACAATCTATTGTCACTTGTTGAAGGGTCCAAGGTCAATGCCTCAAACTAGCCTCCGTACCTGGGCTCGTCAACAGAGGTCAATGTGGTCACACTTTGTTCAGGACTAGCGAGATATTTATTCCAGAGACTAATGGTTAATTTTCTTAGACTTGTTTATTTCCTGTGCAGATGACTCTGTTTAAACTGCTGAAAGGTGGATTCAATGACGAAAGATTTTGCTCGTAATGTTGCTAACAATTTTTTGTAGAAAAACAGCTACGTTTACGAATAAATAAAACACGATGTCTTAAAGCACATGGTTAAAAACAGAAACGAAAACAAAGTGGGAGTTCGAGCCCCTGAGAGGTAACTTAGTGCCTAGCGACAACACGTCCGTAAATTTGACGGTAAATTCACTAATTTCATATAGACCATAATGCACCTTGCTCACCCCTCTCCCCCTCCCCCAAAGTTTTACATAATCGTTGTCTCCGATTTCTCTTGGTGAACAAGGTGCATTATGGTCTATGTGAAAATGGTGAATTTCAGTAATCAGTAAGTATTTGCCCACTTTAGATGTAACAGTTTATTATTGTTATTATAGTAATAATACTGAAATAGAGGATATTACATGGCCGCTTGGAGATACGAAATTTCTCTTCGAGTGTTGAAAAATATTTCACTCGTTCGCTGCGGTCATTCGTGAAGTATTTTTTCAACACGAGAAAAAAAATTTCGTATCTCCAAGCCGCCATGTAATGTCTATTTATTATATAATCCCCAATGAAATACCAAACCGTTTCGCTTTAATAGTTTTTTGGTGCGAAAGGCGCAATTTATTATGTAGCCATGGCAAAGGTGATATTTTCACATGTGAACATAACTTGTTCGCGCGAAAGCTCACCTGGTATTTCATTGGTGTTTATATAAAAATATTTATTATCATTATCATTATTTTATATTTCATTTGACAGAACTACTTCATACTTCTAATGCTGACTGATGGTGTAATCACAGACATGGATCAAACCAAGCAGGCTGTTGTAGCAGCATCAGCGCTTCCCATGTCAATCATTATTGTTGGAGTTGGAGGGGCTGATTTTGCCATGATGGAGGAACTTGACAGCGATGACGCATTGTAAGGAAACTTAAACAAAACTGTGACTTATAATATTAACAATATTAATAATATTGCGCTTTATATTACTAAATTGATACAGAATAGGAGGAAGGCTGGGAACAAATTCGTTGTATGAAGTTGGAAGGGGTGGCTTCAGAGTGACAGTAAAGAGGGTCGTTGAGTTTGCGCGATTCCTTAGATCTTCTTTTGGTACTCCGCTTCCTACCATTCGACATGTCAAAATTTGAGCCACCAACACAAGGTCTTTCCCAGCTGCACAAGCTTCATCCTCCAAGTTTACCGCTATGAGTATCCCCAGCGGACAACCCATAGGGGTCGAGGGGTGGGCGATTATTCGAGGGAGGCAATTGTTTTAAACATTTCCGTCAACGGGTGCGATTATTCGTGGGACGGCTATTATTCGAAGAAATACGGTACCTCAAGCTTTTGTTTAGTTCGGTAAAATAAAGCAGCAATGAGTAATTTAACGAAAGGCGAAGCTCCCGTCAATGAAAAAGAATTGCAATAAAGAAAATTAATTAAAGTTGAGCCTGTGATCGGTTGAAAACCAGAAACCTGTCAGCAGTTAACTTCCAAAAAATACGTAACCTTGATGGGTCGACAGCTGAGCTCTCGATGGGTCATGCGATACTGGTCATCAGATACCCTGTTTTGACAGCTGTTAATTGACCACAACATGGATGTGCAATAACAGGTTGCAGGCTCCCACATTCGCTGGAAAGTGTATCATTTCAAATTGGTTTCCCTGTGGTGTGGACGGACGGGCGGGCGGGCCGATGGACGTACCGTCCGCTAAAAGAAAGGACAGCGTTCCCAAAACAGTCAGTCCCAGTCTCCCGCGCGACCCTAGAATGGACAATAGCCACCCTACTGATCGCGCTTTGTACTGTCCACTATATCCAAAATCAAAGATGGCTTCTGCAGAAATGCTGATCGCTCGCATGCGCAAAACACACAGCACTCAGGAAACTTTAAGGCACTTCCGGGATCTGCGTATCAGTCTGTGAAAGGGTTTGATTACAGTGGATGATAATGGCTGTTTACCATTTCCATGAACAAAGCGGTCGATTCACGGTTTGGGCAAATGGTAAGTAAAATTCAGGACTGGTAAATTTCATTCCGGACTTGCGTTTACCGTTTGCACAAATCAGTTCCATTTACCAAAAAAAGGCCGCGAAGGCACGAATTTCCGTTTGGTAATTCTGTCCGGAAAAAACAGGGCTACCTTTTCAGATATTCTCGAAAATTTTCCGCTCGAACAACCCAAAAAGTCATGTTCCATTTACTTTCTTTTAGTTTCCATTTACTTTTGTAAATGGTAAACAACCAACAACTCTACTTTTCTTTACGATCGTCAGGTTGATGGCTGGTGGAAGATGCGCACAGAGGGACATTGTGCAATTTGTACCGTTCAGGAATTTCAAACATGTAAGGAATATCATCACTGCTATTAAAGTATAATATAATTGCCGTGAAAAATTAAGAATCAGTTCATGCCTAGCGTCCGTATATCGAGTTATAGATGCACGCAGGAAATTTGGAGAGAATTTCTGCCATTTTTTGAGTGATGAACCAATTTTTTACAACATAGTTGAAAAGATTGCAAATTTCTCTTAACGCACGCCACAGAAAACAAATGCTTTTTTTGCTGTTTACCAACACACCTTAATCATTTTGTTTGAAAGAGAACATTTTGTCTGAAACTAACAGCTAAAATTTGCTTATTTATTCCTTAACAATCAATGGAAACAAAGGCAAAAGAGTTTTCAAGCCCAGAACTCGCTACAGTTGTTTTAATGAGTGATATATGTCTTGTTTTTGCTGTTGTGACATCAGGGGTAGCAGCACTTGCAACCTTGCAGGCAATGTTGCGCTTAACAGTAAAAAACATGTAGCAGTAGTTGCCACCTTGAACGCAATACTTGCACATACAATTACACATAGTTATTCTTGCAATGTTGCACGCGGTATGACGCGTAAAATTATAGGTAGCACCACTTGCAACCTCGCAAGCAATATTGCGCATTACATAACTTTACTTTTAGTATCACTCACAAGTTTGCATGCAATCTTGTGCCTAACATTACAGGGTAAGGTAGCACAACGCCATCTTGCGCGTACCATTACAACTAACATCACTTGCAACCTTGCACCCGATATTGCCAGTAGTATTACAACTAACATTACTTGTAACCTTGCTCGCAATATTGCGTATAACTTTACAAGTAGAAATATTTGCAACCTTGCAGGCAATATCCCACGCGATATATTACCAACTAACGTTAACAGGTGACAAGACTTGTAACCTTGCACGAAATCTTACTGGTATCATTCTCCAAGTAGCATCATTTGCAATCTTCACGAAATGTTGCGCGTATTGTTACAGTTACTATCAGTTGAAACCTCGCACGCAATATTACGCGTTACATTTTTTTTTTTAATATTGAGCATTACCTTACCGGTAGCATCACTTACAACTTATTACTTTGCACGTAACCTTGTGCATAATATTACAGAGTGAGTAAGCACTACTTGCAACCTCGCATGCCTTCTTGCGCGTAACATTATTATGCGTGACATGACATACAACTTTGCATATAATATTGCTAGTAGTATTACAAGTAACATAACTTGCAACCTTGCTCGCAATATTGCGCCTAACTTTTCCGGCATTAATATTTGCAACCTTGCACGTAATATTCCACGTAAGCAGGTATCATTACTTGCAACCGTGCCCGCAATATTGCGCATAGCATTACAGGAAGCATAACTTTTTACCTTGCTTGCAGTGTTACGCCTAACATGTAGGATTACTTACAACTTTGCAGGTAAAATAACCTGAGACTTTGCATGCAGTATAGATGCAACGTTGCGCACAATATAGCTCTCAACAGTACTCTGTACATTCAACGCAGTAAGAACCGAACATTCTCACAATATTTTACGCAACATTACGTCCGCAGCGCGAATGTTCTTACAATTATACGCAATATCTCAACAACGTAACGTTCCAACAACATTGCCAATTACTTCTCCCAACATTATATAAAACATAGCACGTAAGATTGGGCGTAATGCACATCAGCAAATTTTAAGTTTTTTCATTTATTTGTTATTATAGTCCTCTCCTGCTGCACTTGCTAAAGAAGTATTGGCCGAGGTACCCAAACAGCTGACAGATTATTTCAAAGCACGAAACATCCAACCTCAGCAGCGACCAACATGAAAAAGGAAGTTAAGGGCCTTTTTACATGGAGGTGGGGGACCCCACGTAAGTGAGGTAACATGTGGCGGGTCACCTCACCTATCATGTAAACGTGATCAAATTGAAACAAGATTATATGGACAGGCGGGCTACCCCACCTAAGCGGAACACCTTACCTAACTGGGGTACCCCACCTCCATGTAGACAGGCCCTTACTCTGTGCCCCGGTATCTGGCATTTAGATTTTTTGTGATCTACGCTTTTATCCTCCCATGGTTCAATTAGTTTTTCTCTCAAAAATTTGCGTAAGTTTTGTTTTCAATTTTCCCAATGGACCATTATTAGCCTCAAGAGAAACTGCAAACGCAACTTATGCAATTTTTTTTTTGTTATCGGAAAACATATTGCACAGGGGGGAATGTGAAAGTCGCCAATAGAATTCTAAACAGACAGCAGCTGGGCACTACAAAGGCACGAGCATGCGTTCTGTATACCAGGCAACCTCGTTCCCAGGGTTTTTTCCTACCTGCCCTACGTAGGAGAAAACCCTGGGAATGAGGTTACATAGCAGGTAGCGTTATGTAGTACAGGTGCGGTACAGGTGCTAGCCTTTCTTTTAGATACGCAGACACTATAACATACATAGAGGATATTACATGGCCGCGCGGAGGTACGAAATTTCTCTTCGAGTGTTGAAAAATATTTCACGAGCGAGCACAGCGAACGAGTGAAATATTTTTTCAACACGAGCCATTTCACTTTAACAGTTTCTTGATGTGAACGGCGCGATTTATTATGTAGCTATAGCAAAGGTGATATTTTCACATGTTATTTTCACATGTGAAGATATCAAGTTTTCGCGCGAAAGCTCACCTGGTATTTCATTGGTGTTTATATAATAAATGATTTTATTTAATTAACCTCGGATTTTAAAGTAGCCTAAGGCTAGTATCTCCGATGAATTACACATACAACATCTCACATAAAAAAAACCCATCAGATTAATATGAACAAACGACCTGGTGGTAATAGTAAACGTCTAATTTATGAAACTGTGAGAAAAAAGTAAACGTCTTAATTCCTTCAGACTGGTGATTCTCTTAAAAGAATCAGCAAGCAAGTTCCAATATGTCGCTGCATCATATCTAATTAACTGAGTTGAGACCATATGTAGTTCGGCAAGCGAGTCGAACGTTAGCTGTTATGCAAGAGTAGTGCGACTAAGTGCCAGGGGCCCGTTTCTCGAAAGTCCCGGTAACTTTTCCGGCCCGAAATCAAATATTCAAATCGAAATGTAAAGAATAAAAGCGCCGGTCCTGGCTAGCAAACTACTCCATTTTGTTTCACTAACTGAAAGTTTTATCATGTTAGATGCAAAACTATTTAAACCTCTATCTTCCATTTAAACAACAACAGCTTTACGGGCCCGTTAATTATCGGGGCTTTCGAGAAACGGGCCCCAGGATAGACAGGCGCAAACGGTACAGTAGACCTTCACCGTTCTAAACCTCTTATTTCACTGGTACCCTTTAATCTGTACTTCCATTGTTTTCAGGGATAGGGGCATTGTTATGTGACAATCCCTATTGTTTTCCCAGCTAATCAAAAACAATCTTTTAAATACGTGCGGGATGTTAAACCTCACTATTTAAACCAAAGAAACTCACTATTTCAATTAACGCGAAAATATTACTACTTGTGAAATAAGTGAAACGTTATACTTTCACAAAACGTGATAAAAGACCGTGTTTTTTTCTGTGAATCAAGAACCAAGGTGTTCGATCTCCTTTTCTTCGCCCTACTTAGTGTCTGAAGAATTGACTTCCAAGGGCGCGTGTTCTGGAATAAGAAATTAAGCTATAAAAATCCATTGTATTGCAATAACTAAAAATCTCCTTGAATTAAATATTATTATTATTCATTCAAAATATTGCTCCGCAATATCTGCGCGGTCTTGGAAATGTTAATTATATCGCTACTCAAAAGTCTTTATCCTTGTTTCCCCATTTAAACCAAAGTTAAACACGTTTCTAAACATCAACTTTTTATTCCAAATAATTTGTTATCAACACTGCTATTGATTTTCGTCGACTCTAAGTTAGCCTAAAACGATACTGAAATAAAAAAAGGAACATGAATAAACAATAAAAACTTGAAGTTAATACTGACTTGAACTGTATGCAGAAGTCAGCTTTTATCTTCTGTTACTAAGTTTTCTGTCCTTAAATTTTTTATAACCTGTTTCGTTGATTTAAAATAATTTAATGTGGCTTAAGTGTCCCGGAGGAGGGTCTGGATGAGGTCGCATTTTCAGGACTGGTTTGACTATAATGGGGTCGCATTTTAAATAAGGTTACTAGAATGGAGTCGCACATTTTGGGATTTTTGGGCTAAGAAAGTTCGTCATATCTACGGTTAGAAAACGTACCAGAATGTTTGTATTGTAGGTGAAAAGTAAAGAGTTCTTCATTCAATTTAAAAACTTGGTCAATTTATTTTAGGATGACCTGTTTTCAAAAAGGATTGATGAGGTTAAGATACACAAATGACATAAATAGAGAGTGACTAAGTTGGGATCGGGAAACTTTCGTTTACTCAAAAGTGACTAAGATGGGGTCTATAATTGACCACAGAACAGACTATTTAACAATTAGTCACCGAGACGAAGTCGAGGTGACTATTCGCCGATAATAGGGACCTTAAGCAACCTAGACGACGAGCCGAGTGGACGACGACCGGAAGTGTTCTCACGAAGCCGTCAACTTCTGCGCATGTCAGTGATGTCGTCCACATGGCGTTCAGGACGTGACATCTGTTGATTTGCCGTCCTCAGGTGAACGTGAGCATTCAAAGCAATCTTTGACGTTTCTGTGCCCATTTTACCTTGTTTAATACCAATGTTTGAAAAAAGGAAACCTTTTTTGTACTTTTTGCCGAAGGTTGGGCCGTTGGAGGAAAGATTTCGAGAGATTTTCGGTAAACCGTGAGCCGTGGTTTTCAATGGCTTCGGCGGGAAAGAACCTGTGAGTAAAAGTAAAATGTTTATGTTCTACTTAAATGCTTCTGAACTGTAATCCGTTTCCAGAAGCACTATTTAACTCGAAAAGGAAAAGGCGTTGATATTCGGGACCCTTGCATGAAGGAGATCGGTTAAAAATTCCAAGGAAAATCTCTCGAAGCATTTTCATCCACACTGTTTTTTTTTGTTTGTTTATGTGTTTTGAGATGTACATGTCTGCCTCTCGAAAGCAAGATTTTCACTATATTTCGTATATACTGTTTCCGGTAAACTTGATCAACGTGAACAGAGTCGTATATCCGTAGTAGATAAATGAATGGGACTGTACGGAAATCTTGCCTCCGGCAATTAAGTCCTGTGAAATGTATAGGACAACAAAACCAGTTCTGTACTGTTTGATTCTCGATTGATTCGATTCAAACCTTTTCATTGATAAACGGTTTACTGATTTAAATCCTTCGGAGAGTAGGAAAAGTTCTTCCTCGTTAATTGTGTTGTTTTCATCGCTAAACTAAAGAAGTAACTCTCGTATTTCTTTAAACGAAGCCATTCTGTGCAGTCTACCTACTTCGGCGACGAGCCGAGACGGGAGCTTGCTTAAACATTTGTTTTTCCCGCTTTGGACGACGTTCTCGACCCAGACCTCACTCGTCTTCTCTCGTCGTCGTACACAAACTCGTCCTGGCTGCTTAAGGTCCCTACTCATGTCGCCTGAGGCGACTAATTGTTTTAGTATAATTACATTGATGGTTATTCGAGAAAATAAAGGTATTGATTAATTTCTGACTCCAAAACATCAAAAAATCTGGCTGCCATTTTGAAAACTGCTAGCCTTCAATGTTATAATCACCGCGCGGTGATTATAACGGGATAAAGCGAAGCTCCTAGCCAATCACAGCGCTCTATTTTCGATAATCATCAATGTGATTATACTAAAATGGGTTAGAGGCTCTGAGAGGCCAGCGACACATACTCAGCAAAAATTAACCCAAGTACCCCCCGTGTTAAGTGTACGATGCGCGATTCAATATATTTAAATACATTTTAACATACTTGAAATTAGTCTGCGTCTCTATAACACATGTACATATAAGTCTATAGCTCAGTCAACCTGGCCTTAAAAAAGGCGAAAACTTGCAAAGACTGTTGCTAGTGTTCTTTTTTGTTAAGTATAAATTTAAAGCACAGAAAACTATAACCCTAGTTGCTGGTATGTTAATAATCTTATGAAAAGTGACAAGGTTTTCCTTGATGAAAGAAACCGCTTATCAAATATCAACTTCAACACCTCTTCTGTTAACGAAACTGGTTAATAAAAAGAAAAAAATATAAGTTTTATGGACGATAAAGCAAATGAAGGTGTAGTCAGGTTCAGACACAACTTCCCTGTAATCGGTTTGATTTCTTGTCACATTGTCAAAGCTGTAAATTCCCTGTACTTTTCCTGTCTTCCCTTTTTCTATTTGCATGCTTGGCCAAGAAACTTAACTAAGCAAAACGTTTTTTATAAAACAAACGGAACCGTCGGCTTTATCATTCGGTTTCCGTATTTGGGATCATTCTAAGAGGCTGGGCAAAGTCCTTTATATAAATCTTACAATTAAAGTTATATAAAATTGCGCTATATAAATTAATCCTTAAAGTGTTCTCTTTAAGATCCCTTAAAGTCTTCACTTTAAATACTCCTTAAAGTGTTCACTTTAAGACCCATTAAAGTGTTCACTTTAAGACCCCTTAAAGTGTTCACTTTTAGAACCCCTCCTAAAGTGTTCACTTTAAGACCCCTGAAAGTCTTCACTTTAAGACTCCTTGAAGTCTTCACTTTAAGACCCCTTAAAGTCTTCACTTTAAGACACCTGAAAGTCTTCACTTTAAGACTCCTGAAAGTCTTCACTTTAAGACCCCTTAAACTCTTCACTTTAAGACCCCTTAAAGTCTTCACTTTAAGACCGGCTTAAAGTGTTCACTTTTCGAACCCCTCCTTAAGGTGGCTCGACTGGATTTTTTTGGGGGGGATACCTCCCAAGTTTGAGCATTAACTACGTCGCCGAGTAAAGATATGGAAAAAAGGTTACCACAACTGTATTACATAAAGATAAAAATTTCTTATGATTTGGGTTTTATCGCAATCGGAGTCGCCATGGCAACGTAACGACGCCATTACGTTTTTTATTTATCTTTGTGTTTCTCGGTACCAGGAGTTTTTTTTAGAGAAATCGCTTAAGGGAGTTTGTACCTGCCATAATTGCCTCAATTATTGAAAAGTTTGAACAAATTCTATGAGAGCGTTTTCGAGATATTTTGAAACAAAGTTTTAAGCATCATAAAAACAGTGAAATAGCATGCTATCCACACAATTAGCTAATTTTTCAAGAAAATGATAAGCTTTGGAAACACGGCTTCATCTCATAGTGGTTTGATTCCTTTGAAAACCTCCTACAAAAAATGAGGGAAACTGCTTTGGGCGATCGCGAGTAAGAAGAATTTTATTAACTTGCATTCAGCTGCTTTTGGTACAGTTTTTGCACGTAATTTGGTCCACGCCTACAAATTTCGCATTTTTCAAAAAACCGCTCGATAAATTTTTTTATAAATTTGATAACTCCGAGATCAACTGTCGATAAATATACCCTGCAAGTTTCAAGGACATTGAAAACAGGGAAGGCTTTCAAATAGGACCTCAAATATGACCAATTTTTCCCTTAGATTTTGTGTTTACAAGTGAGCGTCCTCATTATTCACTGGCATTGTTTTCAAGTTTCATATGCACGTGCATGCACATTTAGCAAAAAGTAGTAAATTTGCATCAAAAAGAACTCTCGATTACTTTCGGAAGAAATAAACGGAATATGCTAATAATTGGCTTGTGTCACAGATAGCAGTGAGGGCCGAAACGGTGAACGTCACGGCTCATCTTGTAGGATGCAACACTTAATTATCTTACTCGGGTTATATCATCACAGAAACTCTTACAAAGAGTTGCTGTGATGTTATAATATATCACTAATTTCTTTACCCGGTTATTAGCATATTCCGGAGATTTAACCGAGGGTCCTTTTTGATGCAAATTCTATGTTTTTGCTAAATTTGCACGTGCATATGAAACTTGAAAACAATGCCAGTGAATAATGTGGATGCTCACTTGTAAACACAAAATGTGGGGGAAAAATTGGTTATATTTGAGGTCCTGTTTGAAAGCCTTTCCTGTTTTCAATGTTCTTGAAACTTGCAGGGTATATTTAACAATTATTCCTCGAGCCCGAATGGGCTCTGAGTCAATAGCCCATGAGGCCGAAGGCCGAATGGGCTATTGAATCAAAGGCCATGAGGGCGAGAGGAATAATTGTTTTAGTAAAATCCAACTAGTTGGTCAAAAATATCGAGAGTAAAAAAACTTTAGCTAGTTAAAGCTAGACTTTAATCCTTTTTTGCCGCCAAAACTCCCGCGCTTTTCGCTACTAGTGGGCTATAACATATAGCCTAGTAGTAGCTCAACCAATCAGAACGCAGCATTGATGATAGACCACTAGTTGGATTTTACTAATTATTGATAGTTGATCTCGGAATTATCAAATTTATAAAAAAATTTATCGAGTGGTTTTTTTGAAAAATGCGAAATTTGTAGGCGTGGACCAAATTAACAGGGGTCTTTTTTGCATGAGCATGCGCAACCCCTGACTTGATAAAGAGCACGCGACCAGTGACAGCGACATGGTGCATATTCTTAGGAGCCAAATTGTTCACTTTGAAAGCTTGCTTGACATTGAAATGGTAGCAGGAACTTAGGAAAGAGCTTCGTTGTACAAGATAAGTAAAGATCTGGTGATTTAAAGTGGAGACTGATGCGCTGAACGAGGTGAAAGAGCAAGTTTCTCAAGGATGTCTGACACGAACATGGCTGCTTGTTATTGTTTGGCGCTCGACTCGTGTCTTGATTCCCGTTCAAGAACCGCAAAGTTTGGCATAGAATGCATTGCTGATGCGTAGTTATTGAGCAAAATGTTCTTTATTTAGTGTTTGTCTATAAATCGGATGTAAATTAGTTTCTCGATACCGTAGGGAATTTCTGTCAATAATTTGTTCATAGCTGATTTAGCCATATTTCGGGAGTGGATTAATAACGATCAGCGGGCGACTACCACGCCGTTATCAGTTGGAATAGAAAGTTGTTCCCTTAAGTATTTTAGCGATGCAAAGTTTGTTTATCGGAAAATTGTAGAACGTCTTGTTTTTGTGTGGACTAACATTGTAACACATTCTTAACAGGAATATTCATTTAGCCAGAACTTAAGTGCTGTAAAAACTTTTAACTTTTGGTCGGCATCACATGTTTACTGTACTTCTTGGGAAACCTAACCGTTTGTTTCATCGAAATCGGTCAGAAGATTCGACTTTAATTTCGGTCCTATTGAATACAGTTTTGACGGTGTCTCATTGATATTCATTTTTTTTATTTTTCGAGACATACAGAGTGACTACCACCAACATCTCACCAGGTGACTAATCTACGTCTCGTGTGCTGTTAATTTTGTAGCTTTTAAGTGCTGGGAAAATTGTAGAACATATATTAATTCACTGCTAAACTCAACACCGGCTTTTGCGCATTTCGAGCCCGCGCGCTGAAATTTGCTGGTTTTTTTTTTTTTTTGATATTTCTGTTCCTTTCTCATTTCAAAACGAAGAAAACTGAAAGTGTTTTCTTGCATCAACAAATGTTTCGGCACTTTGTTTAGACTTTGATGAGGTTAGCGCAATCCTACAGGCACTACATATACGCGCAATGTTGTCCAGGTCAAGTAGGGAGGTGAAATTTGATGGTAGCTCGTGTATGTTAAAGCCGGTCTACTTCGCTTTTGTTAAGACCATGTTACAGTTTTTTTCCAAACTACACATTTTGTTAAATCACGAGCACATTCGCCAAGACCAACGAGAAAAATAATCGCGACGATGGCTTTGAGACGCGCCATTTTGATGAAGGCAGACCCTGTGGTGAGCCTCCATGCACATCGCTTGTTCAGCGGTCGCACATGCTCATTCAGAAAAGACCCCTGTTGGACCAAATTACGTGCAAAAACTGTACCAAAAGCAGCTGAATGTAAGTTAATAAAATTCTTCTTACTCACGATCGCCCAGAGCAATTCCCCTCAGTTTTTGTAGGAGGTTTTCAATGGAATCAAACCACTATGAGATGAAGCTGGGTTTCCAAAGCTTATCATTTTCTTAAAAAATTAGCTAATTGTGTGGATAGCATGCTATTTCACTGTTTTTATGATGCCTAAAACTTTGTTTCAAAATATTTCGAAAACGCTCTCATAGAATTTGTTCAAACTTTGCCATAATTGAGGCAATTATGGCAGGTACAAACTCCCTTAAGCGATTTCTCAAAAAAACTCCTGGTACCGAGAAACACAAAGATAAATAAAAAAAAGTAATGGCGTCGTTACGTTGCCATGGCGACTCCGATTGCAATAAAACTCAGATCATAAGAAATTTTCATCTTTATTTATACAGTTGTGGTAATCTTTTTTCCATATCTTTACTCATGGCGACGTAATTAATGCTCAAACTTGGGAGGTATCCCCCCTAAAAAATCCAGTCGAGCCACCTTACTTTAAAACTCCTTAAATTGTTCACTTTAAGACCCCTTAAGTCTTCACTTTAAGACCCCTTAAAGTCTTAACTTTAAAACTTCTTAAGGATTAAGTTATACAGGGCATTTTTATGTAATTTTGATTGTAAGATTTATATAAGGGACTTTGCCCAGCATCTTAGAATAATCCCCGTAATGTGAATCATACATGCATGTCGCTACACATTGACAAACATGTTCTCCCTTAGCTATGTATAGTATGTGCGGCGCCAAAAAGAATGATTTTGGGTCCTTCTGCTCTGAAATTATTTTTTAAGCATTAGGTTCTCAAATAGAGTAAGGTTTTGTTTTCACTTGAAAACAGCGAATCAGTTAGGAAATAGGGTAGAAAAAAATCACATATTTTTGTCCCGAAGGGGGGGGGGGGGGGTACTCCCTTATAGAAGTTATATAGGTGTGTCCCGCCCCATCAGGTAGGGTTTTTGCACCGAAAACGGGTATAAACTTCGCCCATTTTAGTCTGGATTCGGGTGTGGTTTTTGAGGGAACTTCGGAAGTGTATGAACGTATTTATCGTTTCAATTCCAAAGGAGTAAGAAAGAAAGAGAAATATGCGAATTTGAAATTGCTTTGAAGAATTTTCTTGTTTGCACTATAATCTAACTGAATGATAACATTATTTCTGCCCAAAAGGCCAGGTGTGAAAACGGGTTCGAATTTTAGAGATCTAGTCTAAAAACGGGTGTGGAAAGTTACATTGTTTGGTCTGAAATTGGGTCTGGATTTGGAGAACTGGGAGGCACACCCCCACCAAGAATTCCAAGGAGTACCTCCCCCGGGATTTTGGTCTGAAATTGGGTCAGAGTTTCAGGAAGGACACCGAACTGTGAAGGAGTACCTCCTCCTAGAAAGTGCTCTGGACGGTGATCTAACATGTGCTTTGTTTACCAAGAGTAGCTATTAAGAGTCCGAAAGCTTATAATTATTCTTGTAAAGGTTGAAATGAACCTGAGCAGCACTTGCCTGTATTTTACACGCTTCTTTTAACATTCCACATGACACCAAATAACAATTAATTCTGGTAATAACAAGTGATTATGCTGTACCATAACACTTGAATTTTCCCAGAGTGTGGTAGCCCTTATTAACACCATCACCATTATCACCAAAGAAGAGCTGTTTTACTGGAAGCTTTGTCTTGTCAGTGAGAAGACCGCTGTCTTCACGCCATACATTGTCATTCTTATCACAGTTACAGCCATATTTGGGGTTTGCACACGTGTTGTTCATCCCGCATGCGCACTTACCACTGCCAGGCGATGCTCCTCCCCAGTACGTCATGCTAGAATTATCACGTGACACCCACCATCCTTTTCCATCTCTCAATAACCTTGAATCATGACACTCATACTTGATAAACTGCTCGCAGTGTGAGGAGACACTGGTAAGACTGGCCAATTGAGACAGACTCGCTCCATTGTAATGAATGTTACGTGAGTAGCATCCTGCCGCTATACATCCTTTCGCATGTGTCCTGCTCTCACTGTCGTGATTGATAACTGTCACACCAACTCCATTCTTGTCAGTCATGTCACAATATACTGTGAATGGCAGCAGGCCTCCCTCGCCATCTGGATCAATGTCGTAATTTCCACTTGATGCTGTAGGGTCGCCGTTCTTTAATTCACTGCATGATAAGGCTGCAGAGAGAAGGTTCTAAATTATTCATTTTATTCATTATTCCTGTGGTCAATCACCTATTTCAGTGACTTTCTCGTGCTTATAATTTGTATAAGATGCGAGTATATCCCGAGACACCTCTAGAAGAGCATTGCTAACACCTCGCTAGTTAATGAGAAGAATACAAGTGCCCCGGGGGGGACTCCCATATGAAACAGACGGGGATGCTCGTCGTCTCGCTTAGGGGTGTAAATTTTGGATTTTGGTCTCGCTTAGGGTGTTCCGGGCAAAGCGCCAATATTTTATGCCGCCAAGGTCTCGTTTAGGGTTCCGCGAAGAAACACAGAATTACGCGAAGAGAAACAGAAGTCAAATTTTAACTTGTTTTGCTTACCGTATTACCAAAGAGACAACGCATGAACATAATGGAGAACTTGAGATTTATGACAACGCTTTTAAAAACTACTTTTAGATAAAAGCATTCGATGATTGTCTTACATCATTAAAATGTGTTTTTAAGCGGTCTCTTTTAGAGGTCAAAATTTGCTTAAGCCACGCCCAGATTGGTCTCCTTTAGGGGTCACAAAAAGCTTGAGCCACGCCCAGATGGTCTCCTTTAGGGGTTAAATCCAAAATTTCCAACGAGCATCCCCGTCTGTTTCATATAGGAGTCCCCCCGGGACAAGTGCTTGGTGTTAAAAGGTTACGTGAAATGTTCATTGTAATTAAATGTCACGTACCGACAAAAACTTCGACAGAAATAACCTAATTTTTTACCGAAGGTAGGGCGTTAAAACCGCCAAAATTTAAGCCACAGACCGAGTGGTCGCCCCACCAAGTTGCCAGTGAAGCTCGCGATTTTAGGAAGCATTTAATTAGCATCGAAGACGGCGACGGCACGCGGCAGCGAAAATGACACTTTTTAAATGAATTCTCATTTCTTCAATTGTCTATTCCAATTTCTTCGACCAATTCGCCGAAAATTTCATATAATATTAGGTCAATTTCCCATGACTTTACTTCTTGGAGACCGCACTCAAGTTTAGAAATAGAAAGAAAAATTCATGATTGCTTGTATACGTCTTCCCTGCTAGCAGAGGTCTCTCACGACGAGGCAAAAATGAGAGAAAGGAGAGAGACCTCTGCCGGCTTCCGAAGCGTTTTCTATCACGCCTGCGTTTGCGTTTCCTTAACAACCAGTGACGTTTTTGTCGCGTGCGACACAACCCACAGAACCGGTTTGCACGCGAAACTTCAAGAAATGTCGAGAACTCCACAATCTCGCAAATTTGAGGAAAGCGAGGACGTCCGTTAAACCAGCTGAGAGTCTGGAAAAGACAATCACGAGGTTATGAGTCATGGTTGGCCTGTCAACACCTTCCATTGTGGGCTCAATTATTGTCATCGTTCAGTCTAACAGGGCACGCGCATTACACATAAAAACGAAACCCGTTTTGAAACCGGTAAGTTTCGACCAGAAATCTGGTCGGCGGCTTCATCAAACAACGCTTCGGAAGCCGGTAGAGGTCTTTCTCCTTTCTCTCATTTTTGCCTCGTCGTGAGAGACCTCTGCTAGCAGGGAAGTATACGTCCTCCATAAAACCTACAATTAGGCATTTTCCCGGGGAGGTGGTGGGGATACTCAACATTTCTATTAGCATTTCTATTAGCATTTTGTCGTAGTTCAAACATTTACAGAGGAATTATCTTCATGGGGAAACCAAAGAAACATCAATCGTCTGATGCTGCAGCGGACGAAGTGAACTTGGAAACCCTTAAAGATGAAGGAGAATTGGTCTCCACTGCTACACTGAAGCAAATGCTTGATGTTCAGCAGTCCATGCTCAAAACGCTTTTCGATTCCTTTATCTCCACTGTCAATGCAAGAGTCGATAAGCTGGTAGATTCAGTCGCGTCTCTAAGCAAGTCTTGAATTTACACAAAAGGATGTCGGAGATTTGTCGTCCTTAAAATCGAAGCTCGTGGGCGCCGAAAAGGATATTGTTGAAATCAAAAACACCATGGAGCTTCAGGGAAACAAAATAGAGTACCAGGAAAACCAGAGCAGACGGAACAACATCAGAATATTCGGTATACCAGAATCGGCTGGCGAGACTTGGGAAATGGCTGAAACGAAAGTGAAGGACGCCATCAAGGAGAAGCTCAACATTGAAATTGACATCGAGCGCGCTCACCGTGTTGAGCGTAGAAAGTCTGGAGGAATCAATCAACACCAAGCTGATGCAAAGCCTAGAGTTATTGTGTGCCGACTGAGTAGTTGGAAGCAGAAAGAAGCTGTAGTAAGAAAGGAAAGAAAGGAAAAACCAGAAGGACTGTTTATTTGCGAAGATCTCTCGCAAGCGACGCTTGAAGTTGAAAAGAGGAAACCTCATTTGGAGAAGCTCAAGGCGGCCAAGCAAGCAGGAAAATCAGCATATTTTATCTTAGATCGCTTGATCATTCGTGATAAGCCCTCCGGTTCATCAAATGATTAAGATAAGTATATTACACAATGTGTTTTGTTCGACTCATTAATGGAAGAATTACCGTTTATTCATTTAAACGAAGAAGACTTTCGTTTGGCTATGTTTGAACAGTTAAATGGACCTATACGTTACGATCCCGATAGGTTAGCCAGCCTCAGGTTTAATCCTTTATTATCTGAAACCTATAAAAAATTTAGCCTTTGTAGCCATAATGATCTTAATGCTAATTTCCTCTCGGAGTTAGTTGACTGCGAGTATTATACCGAAGAAAACTTCAAGGAAATGTTGCATCAGAAAAATATATTAGAAGCCAATAATTGTTTATCGCTTCTGCATCTTAATATTCGTAGCCTTCATCGTAATTTGGATAGCTTAACCACTTTGCTAAAGAATCTAGAATTGAGGTTCTCTTTTATTGGTATAACTGAGACCTGGCTTCGAGACTCATCGCATCATACCGATATCACAGGTTATAATTTTGTCCACAATCCGCGTAAAGATAGGACAGGTGGAGGTGTAGGCCTATATTTAGCGGATAATTTTGATTTTAAATGTCGACCTGACTTAGTTTTTTCTTGCACTGAATGTGCTGAGTCTTTGTTTGTGGAAATCAATAGGCCGAAAGAGAAAAATATAATTGTAGGTGTGGTTTACAGGCCACCAAATCAAAATTTGCAAGACTTTATGAATAGCCTGGACTCGTTGCTTGCAATTATCTCTACGGAAAACAAGATTTGCTATGTTTTAGGTGACTGGAATCTAGACTTAATCAACCACCATTGTCACGATTCAACTGGAGAATTGTTAGAAACTATGTACTCAAGAATGTTTTTTCCATTAATCACACGTCCGACAAGAATAACTTCTAACACGGCTACGCTAATTGATAATATTTTCACGAATAATTTAAATAACTTATCAGTCAGCGGGCTAATGTTTTGTGATATATCTGATCATCTTCCGATTTTCACAATGCTTGTTGATCAAAACATGAACTTAAATAAAACTTCTTGGCTTTCTTTTCGTGACAAAAGTGGAAATAATGTCGCTAAGTTTAAAGATAGGCTTGCAAACGTTCATTGGGATGAATTATCTGAATGCAAAGATGCTGATTGCGCTTATCGGTGTTTTCTCGATAAATACACTACTATTTACAATGACTGCTTTCCTCTCAAAAAAGTCAAAGTAAAGAATGTTACTTTGAGCAAACCATGGATAACGAAAGGTCTTCTTAAATCAATAAGAAAAAAGAATTTATTATACAAGCGTTTCCTTGCTAACCTATCTTCATACCGTGAGAAACTTTACAACAGTTATAAAAACAAATTGACACTTTCCCTTCGCGTTGCCAAACGTCTCTACTACAATAAAAAGTTAGATGAATATAAATCAAATGCAAAATCAACTTGGAAATTAGTTAACGATCTTATTGACAGAAAGAAAATTAAGTGCAAGTTGCCTTCCTTCTTCAAATCTAATGAAGAAGAAATATTTAATCCTACTCATATAGCAAACCGTTTTTGGGAGTATTTTACGCATATTGGGCCTAACTTAGCTAAATCAATCCCGGCGTCTGACAAATCTCATCGTTCTTTTCTGAATGGAGGCTTTATTAATTCATTTTTTCTTCAATCGGCTTCAGAACAAGAAGTCACTGAGATTTGTAGCAGCTTTCGATCCGGTACTGCTCCAGGATATAATAGTATCTCAATGAATGTTGTTAAAGAGTCTTTTAACTTAATCTGCGCACCATTGACGTATATAATTAACTTGTCTCTTAATTCTGGACTTGTACCCCAAGAAATGAAAATTGCACGAGTTATTCCATTGTTTAAATCTGGTGATAAATCTTTGTTCACAAATTACAGACCCGTATCAGTGTTACCAGTTTTCTCTAAATTCCTAGAGAGAATCGTCTATAATCGCCTTATTAATTTTTTAAATAAATATGATATTCTTTCCAGGAATCAGTATGGATTCAGAAAAAATTATTCTACTGCACATGCTTTAATCCAATTATATGATAAGATCTCAAATGCACTTGATAAAAAAAGGGTAACTTTAGGCCTATTCATTGACCTATCTAAGGCCTTTGATACAGTAAATCATGAAATTTTGCTCGACAAATTAGAACATTATGGAGTACGTGGTGTTGCTTTACAATGGTTTGAAAGTTACCTTTCTTGTCGAAAACAATTTGTGCAATATAATGATTACAACTCTTCATCATTAGATATCACTTGCGGAGTCCCTCAGGGATCTATCTTAGGCCCCCTGTTATTCTTAGTATATATAAATGATCTATGTAATGTGTCAAAGGTCTTAGAAATGATACTATTTGCTGATGACACAAATATCTTCTATTCGCATACTGATGCTTCCTATCTTATGGAAGTTGTAAATTTAGAATTGAAAAAGATAACGTGTTGGTTTTATACAAATAATCTTTCTATTAATGTTAAGAAATCTAATTTTATCATATTCAGACCGAGACAAAACAGGCAAACACTTGACCTAGCTTTTAATATTAGTAATTATTCGATTGATCGTGTCAAAGAAGCTACCTTTCTTGGTGTAATATTGGATAAACACTTAACATGGAAATCACATATTCATAATGTTGCTCGGAAAGTGTCTAAAGCCATAGGTATAATTTATAAATCAAGTTTTTGCCTTAATAATTCCTCCTTACGGATGCTTTATTTTAGCCTTATCTACCCTTACTTATTCTACTGCGTGAGTGTCTGGGCATCGACCTACCCTTGCCTAGTCCCTGTACGGCGTTTTCCCAGTCCCTCTCGGTCAATTCATTTCGGTGACGTATCCGAGGCGAACGGTCGGGAAACGCCTAGACAAAAACAGAATGCGCATGCGTGCGTTGCTTTTTGAAATTCAAAGATGTACGTTAATGTTGTAAGCAATAGGAGATTTTGGTTTTTTTTAACAACCCTTGTGGATATTTGCGGGATCGAATTTTGCCGACCGGCTTTGAAAAGTCATCAGAATGATATTCATAGTCCTTTGAGGGTTGATACTGGATCATACTGCTCCTTCAGTCTCATCATTCCAACTAAGCTATTGGAGTTTGCTGCTCGCGAATTTTCAAAGTAAACAACATTCACCCTCTGTGTTCTATTAGACTTCAAATCTTGAATAATCAGAAAAACCATACTTTCAAATAAAATAAATAAGCTGCGTAGCAAAAAGTGCCCAGAGACTGATCAGAATCTAAAAGTAAAATCCTACAACTTAAAGAATTTGAAATTCGCCGACATTCACAGAAGTGATGCGTGTATTGATGTGAGAAGCATAAAATTCAATTTGCATGCGTTGTCTCAGGATCGTGTTTTGAGCTATGTTATCAATGAAAGAACACACAAGAACAGACACAGAAATTATTTCTCGAAAAATTTTTATTTAAAGCCCCATAAATTAATCCTTAAAAGCAATTCGCGTAACACAAATTTGGCTGGTGGAACCGTTCACGCAAGTGAAATCGGCTGAGCACATGGCAAAAAATGTACAACACAAAGCTCAAATCAGGGCGCTCAAGCCGATCTGGAAATGTATAAAACGTCCAAGATAAAATACCGGTATTCCCAAATATGTCACTTTCTTGACTACAGAGAACACAATTTACCTGAAAATTCTTCAAAAACTTCGCTACTTGGTGTCGTTTCAAAACAGGCCAACCGCTCCGAACGGCCGTGATGAAAATTTCGTGTATTTTGAATTCCACGAAGGACAATTTTATAAAGAACAGCCTCCCTTTGTCAACTTGAAGAAAACTAAGCATTCTTTTGAAGTTTCCTTTCCCATCTGTGTGTTTTAGCGGTGTATTTTTAACCTTGAAATGCGAAACTCTTGTCTTGTTTACCATCGCCATTGAGCTGTCTCACTTTTGTCTCACTTTCTAGGATTTTTGTCTAGGCCTCACATTTTCGATCAGACCACGTGACCCAAAACGCTTTGGCCGCGCGGAATAATGAGGCCTAGGGACTAGGCAAGACCTACCCATCAAAACTCAGAAGATTAATCACGCTTCAAAAACGGGTCGTAAGAATAATATCAAGGAGTGCTTTCGATGCTCACACTGACACCTTATTTAAAAATTTAAAAATTCTGAATTTTGAGGATATCTACAAACTTCAAATAGGAAAATTTATGTATCAATACAAATCTGGCTTACTTCCTTATAGCTTTAATAACATGTTTTTGGTGACACGTCAGGTTCATTCTTATGGCACAAGAAGTTCGGACCTTTTTTATTTACCTCAATGTAGGACCAATATAAGAAAGTTCTCAATCAGTTTCCAAGGTCCTAAATTTTTTAACTCTCTTAGTTTTGAAATTCAAAATGCAATAAGTACCGCTTCCTTTTGCTGTAAGCTGAAAGCATTCCTCTTATCATAAATAGTAGTATTTTTTTTCTTTTTCTGGTTTTTTTTGTTTTGTTTTGTTTTTTTTTTTGTTTTGTTTTGTTTTGTTGTGTTTTTTTTTGCCACTTTCGCTTTTTTTAGCCTAAAACTATAATTAGTACGACTATCTAATGTATTTAGTAGAAGATTTCCTTTAGCTCTGCCATTAATTTGTAATTATGATATATTTTGTTCTAATTATTTTTATTGAGGGAGCCCATTCCTTATAAGCCTGGTGACTTCTCTTGGGCTTCCTCGCCATGACATCTTAAATAATTTTTTTCCCTTTACTTTGTAACATTTTTATGGCAAACAAACCAATAAACCAATTTTTATGCAGGGAGGCTCCGGACCGAGGTCCAACCCCTCACCCTTTTATATAACATTTTTCACGAAAAAGGTACCCCTTTCGTATACCTTCTATTAACAATTAAATGGTACCCCTTTCACTTACCTTGTTTAGAACTTTGCATCCCTTTTAACTGCTGTAAATGCACTGTCTTTTAAATAGAAATCAATCACAAAAACAGAACGATTTCTCGACTTTTTAAAGCCATAACATTCATCTATTAGCCGTTTGGGTTTTTTCACAGATCCAAATGACAGATTTCCCTACCCTTTCGTATACTTAAACGAGCAAAATCCCTACCCTTTCATATACCTGAAGCTGGAAAAAGGTTCCCCTTTCGGGCGGAACCTCCCACATAAACCATTATGGGGAGTAACCCCCGGGGGTATTTTCACCTGGTAGTCGTGCAGTGACGGCAAAGAAATGTACAAAAAAGCGTGCTAGTTGTTATTTTTCTATTGCGTTTTCATGCCGTCGTCTTTGCTTAAGACCCCTCTATACAATAAGAGCTTGTTTGCCTGGGAGTTGCCCGTGTCTGAACTTCCAGGATAAAAAGAGCCAAGAATACGAAGAAACCGAAAAATACAAGGTATAGTGCTGTGGGTGGCAGGGCTACTGGACTACGAAATCGTGTTCCTTTGTCGGGTAAATACCCGAAGGAAAACGACAGGTCGTTGTTGCCGAGTACTTTGAGCAACTCCATGCGTGCATCCTGGGAACGGTGTCAAGTCCGCTGCGGAAGTGTTAGTAGGGAACTTAAGATAGAGACGTTTTCGGGGAGACGGCAACTTCAACTGGACGTGACCTCATGATTTGCGCTATATTGCGCATGTTCTTGCTCACTACCTCGCCGTCGTGGTCCCGTCGGCAACGTGAAACTGTTCTGTTTGGCTTTGTGGCGAAAACGTGAGTATTTCAATCAGGTTGGTTGCGTTTAGCAACCAGAAGTTTGCAGATTATCGTTCTTAAATTGTCTTTGTTTTCGTTGAGTCACATTGCAAGCTCGATTTCCAAGCTATGTTATCTAAACTTACATCTTTATAATGTTTTCGTGTTTCATGTCATCCAACGTGGCAAACAGCAAACCGTAAGTGAGCTTTACAAGGACAAAATTGTCCTACGAGCCAAATAAAAGTATACAGACAAAACATTATTAACTCTGATATTTTAATTGTGTATTTTTAGCTCACTTTTTTCGTTAGAGTATCGTATAACTGAAACGCATTGAAAATTATTTAGAATAGTAGGTATTAGTATTTACGTACCAAATCAGTGAATATCAATTTTCGCGCGTTTTGATTGGCTTCCGTAACTAGGAATATCCTTGGCTATTCACTGTTTTGCGACCGGAGCCAAGATGGCGCCTCTTTTCGAGACATTTTCGGAAGACGAAATTGGTGCGATAAATGAAGGAGGCGTACAAACAAATACCAAGAAAGCGACGAACTTTGGCTTGTCGGTGTCACTGGTAGGTAGAAAATTATTTTTATGCTGCCGGAATTTGCAACAAAATCATGAAATGTACTTGACAAAATCCCCGAAATGTTCGTAAATTGCAAACAAAGTTCCTACTAAGTGACTTTTTGAAATTTACAAAAAGTAATTTTTTTTTCAGTTTTATCCAACTTATTTGGTAAATACTAAAACAACTATCCCCCTCAGGGTCGGTGAAAAACGCTAGAGAGCCACCACTATTCACCTCCCCTTCGGGGGATAGTTGTATAATACCATGTACTAACGTGGGAATACTGGAATAAAGTTGTTGTGGTTGTTGTTGTTGCATGCAAGTATTTCCCGCAAAACGAGAAACTCTTCATCCGACAACATGTTGTCTGCATAGCAAATAGGTATTAATACTCTTAATTCTTTATGTGAAGCCATATTTTCCTCTTCGGTAGTCTTCTAAGGCGACGTCCTTCTGAGTTCACTTAATGTTCGAATTTTGGCGGGAAGCGACGGCTGCCTCAGTTCCAGGCTAGCTCTGCCAGTCGGGTCGCCGTCCCCTCGGAAATTAGGGAACTTAAGATGGAGACGTTTTCGGGGCGACGGCAACTTCAACCGGACGTGACGCCATGATTTGTGCAAAACTGCGCATGCTCTTACTCACCACATTGCCGTCTTGCTCCCGTTGGCGACGCGAAACTGGTCTGTTTGGCGTTGTGGCGAGAACGTGAGTATTTAACTCTCATTTCAATCAGGTTTGCTGCATTTAGCAACCAGAATTTTGCAGATTATCGTCCTTAAATTGTCCTTGTTTTCTTTGAGTCACATTTCAAGCTTGATTTCCGACCTCTGTCATCTAAACTTACATGTTTATAATGTTTCTATGTTTCATGTCACAGAGTCAAGATGCAATCTGATCCAATATGGCAAACAGCAAACCGTAAGTGAGCTTTACATGGACAAAATTGTCCTACGAGCCAAATGAAAGCATCCGGACAAAAAATATGAACTCCGATATTTTAATTGTGTGTTTTTAGCTCACTTTTGTCGTTAGAGTACCGTATAAATGAAACGTATGTATTGAAAATTGTTTAGAATACTTGGTAATACCACGTACTAACGTGGGAATACTGAAATAAAGTTGTTGTTGTTAAATGCAAGCAATTAAGCATTAATTCTCTTAGTTCTTTATGTGAAGCTATATTTTCCTCTTCGGTAGTCTTCCACGGCGCCGTCTTCCTGAGTTCACTGCGATCTTAATGTTCGAATTTTGGAGGGAAGCAACGGCTACCTCTGTTCCAGGATTGCTCTGCCAGTCCGGTCGCCGTCGCCCCGAAAACGTCTCTATCTTAAGTTCCCTAATGTCTCTGTCTTAAGTTCCCTAGTAAACCCAGTAACGGCGTTACGCGAGTTTTTATTTTTTCTGAAACCGATGTCTCCAAACTATTGAGCGAGATAAAAACCTTACCTAAATCCGGCATTTTGTCCTAAAAAGATTATCCTAATCTTGCATCTTTCAAGAGATGACACGTTTAAGTTTGCGATGGGGCAGTAAAACGCTTTTAAAGAAGACTCTCTAATTTTTAAAAAACGTTGAGCAGAGAAAAAAAAACTGAAAAAGTTAAGAGCGTTGCAAGCTCCCCTTCCTTTTCCCGCCTCGCCACCAGAGCGCCCCGGAGAGCTTGCTCGCAGGCTAGCTTAGGAGACCCGTTAGACTCTTTTATTATATGTTTTTGTTAGCTTTTTTGAACCTGACCGTGAACAACAGCTCACAACGTTCAAGAGCGTTCGTATCATTTTGAACTTAGTGATCAATAGAAACATGGCATTAATTTATTCAGTCACAATTTGTGAACAAAAAACAAAGTAATCAGGGAACTTCAAAAATAAACTACAGCACCCTTGTTGTCAACTTAGATGTTTACCGCGGCTTTCCCTTACAATTCTCCTCTACTAACTATGCTTTTTCTTGTTACTCCGTCTTTCTTTCTTTCTTTATTTCACACTATATAAGGCATTTCCACAAGTGTACGTAAGTAGATCTAGGAGAACAAATTAAAGTAGCTGATAAATGATCATTAAAATAAAAGACAGTAAGTTCGTTTGTGTACAGTGTCCAAAGTAGCAAGAGCTTTTTGGACACCGTCATGTTCAGATAATTGTCAGGAGCAAAGAGAGGAAATAGAATCTCAAATAACATCAGTGATAGAACATACAAGCAAGGTTACGATCATCAGATTTGACTGATTAGATGATAGGACTTCCATTCTTACTCAAACTTATGATACACTGTAAAATGAAAAGAGCCAAATCGACCCCAAAGGCCAAATCGGCCCCAATTTCTCGAGGGCCGATTTGGAACATGCTGGGTCGTTTTGGACAGAAAGGGTCAAAACAGTTCTAGATGGTACCAATTCGGCCCATCTAATTTCTGAATTGGCTACACTAAAAGCTATTTTGGCACTTCCCGGTCTCAATTTGGCCCTTCCGATGGCCAAATAAAAATTTCGATTTGGCCCCAACAAGGTCTATGCGGAGCGACCGCCTTTTGCCGTCAAAAGGGGGGCAAGAAGACCGCGGTGTTCAGTTGAAGTAACCATATCATATCGAAACCATACGTCTGAAACAATCCAAAGTACGGTCCGTTTAGTCGAGCAAGGAACTAATATAACTTTAACTTAGACTTAAAACCGTGACGACAGTCAAAGACTGTAAGGTAACTCATGGTTTCGAGCGAACCTTTGCCTCGAGCGAAGCTACAAATCGGAAACAAAACTACGACCACGCTCCCGAATGTTCATGATTTCAATGTCGATAACATTACATGATGCGTCACGCAAATTAAACGCTGGGAGGGCGTTACAGTACAATATCCCTCAGTATTGATAGCAAACAAAGGCCCAGCCATGTACATATATTGTCTGATTTATAAGTAAAAGGTTTTTAAAATTTCGAACGCCTGCCACGCAGGCTAAAAATAACAACGACATGTACACAATCGAAAACATATTTTACGAATAAAAATGGGCCTGGCAGACGGCCTGCAAACAATACACAACTGGTCAGCGGGATTTCCTTTTGCACATCCTCTTTAGATTGATCCTTTTGGCGTCCATTTGAAAGTAGTTCAACGGTTTCGAACAGGCCAGTTTCTTTGGGGATCAGGAGTCTTGTATTATACTTCTCGATAGCATCAAAGGACATTCAAGGTGTTATTACTAATTATTTTCGAACTATCAGCCGTCGCTGATCCATCACTTCGCTCTTGAAGTTCGTCGTGAAGAATCGGAGACAGAAGCCTCGTGAGGCGCAACGGTTTTCGAGATGAACTGCACAAATATAACAAAGGCTCTCCAAGAATCAAGACTTTGCTGGAAAAAGCCGATAGTAAGACGAGGTAAGCCACCCTGATTCGCTTTCTTTCTACCAATGCAAAAGTCTGAGCTATTTTAACCACGTTTCATTAAACAGAATTCAGGGTCACTCAAGTCCACCTTGTCGGAAGGCTTTGAAGAACGAGTCATATTGGATGCTTTTATTTTCTAATGATAAGGAAATAAGTGACCCTGTATTCTGTAGTTAAGCCAGTGGAGGAGTTAAAAAGCACTTCTTCCATCCCCTCACTGTCCCCTATTTAAAACAGGGAGAATGATAAACAGAATTAAAGCCATTTCAACAGTAAACACCTGAACTAAAGAAGATGGTAAGGATGGTGTGGTCTGGTTATACATTTACACTGTAGATTTCAGTACTTGGCTTCCCAATACATTAGTTGTCTTGTCTGATAAATAAGTGCAAAATAAATGCATTAAAAATAGACAAATTTAAAACCCTTTAAATCCTAAGATCAAAATTTTAATTCTCATTTGTTGGCCTTATTCATTTCCTATAGAGCTAGTGGGAAGAAGTTGATAAAATATCAAGCAAATTGTGTGATTATGTCCATAATTTTCATGAACACGTTGTTTTACAAAGCATTGATATTACACTTGGAGAAATTTGATGCTGATCACTCTTAAGGCTTAAAGGGTTGAAAGAATAATGCATGTGAATCATAATAATAGAATTAATATGTATAAAATTAGGAAGTAGAATTTTAGGTAACAGAATTCTGCAGGTGTGATTGAGGTGAGAGGGTCTGTCAATCAATTTGCTCCCAGAATTACCCAGAACTGTGTGTAAATAAACTTGGTGCTCCAAGGGAACCAGTTTTAATTTAATAACATTTCTTCTATGGCAGAAATAGAAAGCCGGGCATCCTTTTGGTAGTGAACAAGGTTCTGCGGCATTGATCAGAGTGCCAAGAGGACTTTGGGAGGAAGTTATCACTATTGTAGAGGTAAGTGTTTTGGGAATACAATGTTTTTCCTGATATAATATTATTGTAATACAAAAAAACACACTGACAGGAGTGCTACAAACTCAACCGTACATTGAACCCTAAATGCTTGGGAAGCCCAGATACAAGTGGATGTCAGACAAAATGGAGATGCAAATTAGCTTTTATTATGAAGGCATCCCTTAGGGGCCATTCCTTTACAGTCACCAGACTACACCGAATCACACAGAATAATAATGGCTACATAAGTACTTAATGAATTTTGATTTACAGCTGCAAAATTTCTTGATTGGTGGGAAATACTGAAATACTCTTGTATCAGGACAAGCACACTTTAATTACCTTCTCAATGATGTGTGAATGTATTAGACATAATTATGCTATCATTCTTTTTCCCACAACCTAAAGTAAGCATAATTTCAACAAACTATAATATATTATTTATACAGTATACCTTACCTGAAAACTGGAAAGAAGTAATTAAACCGACATTTTTTTTTTTTGACAATAATATTGTTATGACCATACTGACTTTTTATGTGTAGGCACTGTTTGTTGTGTTTTAATTATTGTTATTATCATTTCTAAAATTACAACATTTGTTTTTATTGCAGAGGGATGCAGATGTTGACAGGAAAATTCAGGATTTTGTTGTGACAAAGGAAGGCGCTATATTCCAGCTTCCTCAGCAGAAGATTGATGCAGTGATAGCATTGCTTGGGTGTTATGTATTTAATGTATCATGCACCCAATGCAAAGCCATCTTGACTTTTCTAGATCAGGCATTGCTTGAAGGTGGACTGGGGTAGACACTTGTCAATGTTTCTTCCCTTTTTAAATGACTTGGCAAATGCCTCAGTTCTTGCTGAATGTAAATCCAGGACAACCTCGTGAGGTGTAGCCAAACTGTCAAATTTTTTTCATGGAAGTTTTCTTTCACCCTTATAGACCAAGATTTGGCAAGATTTTGTGAACATAATATCCGTGGAGTAAAATATAGTTTAAAACATTTGCCAAGTCATAAGGGCTGGCTTACCAATAGGATACAGAGTCTGAACTGTAATCAAAAGCATAGAGTGTTGATCTAGATAAAACACTAACAAGGTATAATTACTCCAATTATGACTCCTTCACTTTTGATCTAGTGAAAACTATAAAGCATGGAAACAAGAATTTTGACTGGTAAGTGGTTTATCCTTCAACAATTCCACCCTTAATCTGATTTTCTACATAATAAGCAGAATTGGAAGAATAGAAAGTTGTGATGACTCAAATTCCGTCAAGCGTTTGGTTATGACTTCCCTTGCAACTCTGATTTTTGATTTTCACAAGGTGATGAGTACTCTTACTACTCTGACTATGACCCTGACTTTGTCACGAGTGAAAAGCACCCTTCAACAGTATTAGGTCAAGTCATTAAAGGCTCGCACTAGCAAGGTAGACAGAGTCGGAGTTGTAATCAGAAGCTTGAACATTGATATAGCTAAAGCATCTTAGTTCATTATTGCTCTTACAACTCTTTTGCTTCAATCTAATATACATTGTCAGAATTGTTAGCAAGAGAACTTGACCAACTCTTACAATCCTTTTCTTTTTTGGTCAAAAGGGGAGTTATAATAGAAACCTTAATTAATTCTGGTGAGCTTTAATTACTGAAACCCTTTACAACTCCAATTTTTGATTTTCACTATAGGTTTTAAGTGTTCCTATGATGCTGATTATGATTTTGACTTTGTCTTTTGTGAAAACAGTTACGAAGTAGTTACTTTGATCGCCCCAAAGACAAGTGTCTCTCTTGGCCAATTTAATTCCTCCAATAATTCTAAATGTTCAGTCTAGAAAAGTTGAGATTAACCGAAGATAATGTTACATAAATAGGTTGGAATACGCGTTATGATGTACACAGATCACAGTAACTTATGCAGAACTGAATAAATGTTTGAAATAAGCCTTAGTTTGGTTTCATTATTTGTCAATACCTAATTAAGGGAAAAAAATCTGTAGACCCTCACCCAAATTAAAAAACCATAATGGCCCGATATGGGGCTAAATCGGCTACTTATTGAGGGGTAGTTTTTAAGAGGGCCAAAATTTGAGGGGCTGTTTTGGCTACTGGAAAATCCAAAATGGCCCTAGTGTTTTCCATATTGACCCTTTTCATGGTCTAATTTGGCCCCGATGCAAGGGCCAATTTAGCCCCAAATTTTGGTACCAAAACAGCCCCATCTCAATAGGGCTGAATTGGCCACAGTACCGTTCTGGACTCACCCGTTTCGGCCCCATTTTTGGGGCCGAATTGGCCCTTTTCATTTTACAGTGTATGGCCGACACTTGAGGCCAAGCGGTACAGTCTCCCAGATTTTTGGAGCGGAGAATTTAAAGGACATCTTCCCTAAGTTGGTGAATACTCTTGGCCTAAAATAATTCAGTTTACTAACAAATCCTGTATTATAATTGTGTATACGCGATGGTCAGTAGAGTCAGGACACCAAGGAAGATATCTGGGATGCTATCAGTTTCATTTCTCATTCTATTTGTAAGGCAACATATTTTTAATTTATATATATTGTCTAATTTAAGGATTGTTAGGAGTTTAAGAGGCTGTCCGCGTAAGAACCGATAAGGCAAATTTCGGTCTATCACGGATTGCCCTGATTTTTTCGGTGGAAGATACCTATCCTATCCCATGAAGAAATATCACATTTATTTGGACCAACTCAATTTTCTCTCTATTTTACAGGAAGATTTTCTAGGTCACCTAAGACTAGCCAGTTTGCCATCGGAAGTGGTGCAATTTTGGTGAAACTTTAGGGCTCTGTCAAACCTACCTTACAAGGCCGAATAAGCTGATTATTTTACACACAAAAGTTTTAACTCTGGTTAATAGTTTCAAGGTTTAATGGTTGCATTCTGTGGAAAGTTGGCTGAGATATGATTTTTTTAAAATGTCCTTTAATTTGCTCAGCAGGAAAAGTAATTTGCATAACTAGAGCTGAACGGTAATTTCGCAAAAGTGGCACCTGACCCAGACTCAAGTCTATGATAAATCAGAAGTACTAAGACCAGTCTACTTCTTAATGCAATAAAATTTGTGGGCACTCTCACTCTCGTGCTGTACAAAATACCGTTAATGTTCCAAAATTCGCCATTTTAACAGCAAGCTGGAATTGTAACGGTCCGCATCTGATCGACTAATTTCCACAGCTTTAACGTTTCTAATTATCGCCAAATGTCATTAGACCCTTTAAATGGGTGAATTTTGAAAACATGTGGAGAAAACTTGGTAATCGCTTTTTCTTATTTTTTTCTTGTTGGCGATGAACGTGACTTTATTCTTCGTATGCAAATTAGCCTTAGATGCGTCGTTTCAACAAATTGACATGAAACATAATCTTTACATTTCACATTTCTAAGGGGAAAAATAACATGACTTAGAATCCCCTTAAGGTCTGATTTTTTTTTTCAAAGAAGAAGAAGCAGCTGAATGATATATCGTGATATATGTTTGCGTGGCTTCAAATAAGTCAATTACTGTGGCCTGTCACGCATTCTTAAAGAGGATTGGTCGATTAGAAAACAATAGCGTTGTATTGACCAATTCTATAATATTATCATCTTTTTTTAAATGATAGTTATTGATAATAAGAAAAAAATCGGAGTTAAGTTGCAAGGTAAGTCCTCTTGTCAGCACAATAAAATTTGTGGGCACTCTTTTTTGCGTGCCTTAAAAAATAGCGACAACGTCGAAAGATTTTTAAAATGATAATATTTGCTTATCAGAAGACAGTAGATAAAAAAAATGCCCCACAATTTTTCTATCTTAAAAAGTTTTTTTTTTTTATTGTAAGAGAAAATCCATTTAATGCTTTGCAAAAGGTAAATTAGCTGTAAATTTCAGTTTCATTCAAAGATCTGTAAAGCGTTTATCGGTAACAGAATGAAACGGGAAAAATAGTTCCTTTTTTCAGTGAATACACGCAAAAGGGATTATCTTTTAAGTTTTTGTTAGGGTATGACATCCGAATTCCCACGATGATCTTGTTTTGGTTTCAATCTAATAGAATTATAATGCAACAGGTGCCAGTTTCAAATATAATTATGTCAATGAAATCGCCGAATAGATCAATTGTGAAAAATGGCTTATTCAGCTATTTCATCACGCTGTTCTTTCTGCGAGATCGTAAAGACAGAGCTTGGTCCCAGTAGGGGTGTGGAGGGAAATGTCTTGGTCGCAGAGTGCATGGATGATATTACGTCGCAATTAGCCAGCTGTAACTTGTCTAAGTGTAGCAAAGTCAATGAAATTGGACTCATTTTAGCGAGAGTAAGTATTTGAGGCTTTGTAGGTATTCGGAACTGAAATGACAATCTGCCCAAGGCACAGACACTAAATAGCCTGTGTACAGACCCCCCTCCCCTCACGAAAAAAGGGGCCCCTTCTCCGAGGGGGATGGGAGTGGTGTGTACGCAGGCTACTACAGACTAAAATGTCAATCTGCCTAAGGCACAGACACCTACTTGGCAGGCTTTTTATGAGCGCAAAGGTCTTGTTAGGCTCGATTGGAAGCCGCTGTTCTGAAAAATGAGCCCCCAACGGACCGGGAGACGGCAGAAATCGAGCCTAAGGTCTTGTCAATACCCCGGTCATACTCTGGATCATACTGGCAAAATAACTACTGTGGCAGGAAGACATGTCGTGAATTTCCAGATAGCCATCGAAATAAGTCAAAGTTTTGTCCCATCACGTAAGTATCATTCTTTTTTCTTCTTCATGTAAAAAAATTTTCTTAACGTACAGAGATATTCTAATTTCTCTATTCAACAGTTTATCTTGCGATGTTTTCTGATGTTCGTTTCCTGTTTATTTGAGCTTGCAAAGATAGCTTATTTATTTCTATTTTTTGACAGCCGTGAATCTTGCCCTAATCAATTCTTACCTATAAAGGTTATCTGTGTGTTGTAAAATATAGTTTTCTGATGATTGTCAGGGTTGGAATGTTAAAACGCGGCAAGACCACGATTTCTTTCATACCACGATGTGACAGATCCAAAAGTTTGAAAAGGTTTTCTTCGTCGTGGCATTTTCGTCAGTAGTTTCAAGTGAAAAAAAAAATGCAGAAGAAGAAAGAGAGGGTGAAGGATCCAATGAGCCTACGTTGATCCGCTATGTGGATTTTTCCATTGTCTAGGTAGGACAAAAGCTTAAAAACCTCAATCAAGCAGTACATATCTCAGTAATTTAGAGTTTAAACCTGTACAAATGATGCAGTTAAAAAGTGTGGATTGCAGCGCACGCCCAGAATAGCATCAGCACAATGAAAAAAATGAAGGTTAGTTAGCCTCAGTCTAGTTTACTGGTTTTTTACTATCTCCGTTCCGTTTCCCACCAAACAACAAACAAAGCACCTTACGACGCTATCTGTGTGCAAGAATGTCCGAATTTTAATTTTTTGGGGGCTACGGGCTCCGCAGCAAACGCTTTCAGGGCTCCAGGCTCTACAGTAAAATAATATTAGGGCTCCAAGCAACGAAGCGATGGGGCTCCGGGGCTCCGCGGGCTCCGGCCACCCACCCCTTTGGGACCCCGAAGAACCGCCAAAGATGCTGCAATAAGCGCACTCGCCCTTTTCTATTCTTCATATAGTGAAATGCCCACCCTTTCATATACCTGAAGCCTGGAAAAGATACCCCATCATAGGGAGTTACCCCCACCTCCAGGCCAAGTCCGTGCTCACCTATTGCCAGCCCACGTTGGACTCTAGGCCCGTTTGAGTCAATACCTAAACCTAGTCCTAAGCGTAAACAATAAGGCAATGGACGAAATAACCAATGTGATGAGCTTGAATATAAATTGAACTTGACCATAGAGATCTGCTGCAAGAAGACGAAGAGTTCGAAAGGCAAAAGCTTAGTTACTCAAATCGCTGAAAATTGAGACCACAACACCCTCAGTCAGAAGCTTTCAACCTAAGTGTATGTCAAAATCAACATAGTCAGTTCAACTCAAAGTCACTTTGAAATACCATTAAAATCCAGGGAAAGAAAAGGAGACCTAGATGACAAACGTTCGTCTTTCATACAAGAGTGCACGTGCTTTTCTCCACCTGCTCAGGAGTGAACACAGGCATCCTTAATTTAGTGTGATTAACAGCCGGCAAAAACTTTTGGGATTACCGTAAACAAAAACTATGCCTTTTTCTGCATGCCAAATTCCTAATTTTTACTGAAATGTTGCTAATTGGCGATAAACACAATGCTCTGTTAATACCACCCTAAAGTTTGTAGGGTAGCCTATAGTTTAAGCTAGGGATCTAGGAAATGTGTATGTTGCCTAAAGGACTTTGCAGGTGTGGTCCTGCGGTGTCGCACGGTATTCCTGAAGTTGTTTGTGAGCTATTTCCAAAATAATTGTTAATTCTGTAATTGAAAATATTGTGCTACTGCTCGTGAATAAGAGTGGCCGTGTCCAAGTGACTACTTCGTAGCTATTTGTCGTGTATTACACCATGGGTTGTCATAACCCTATCCTAGCTAGTGGCGCCAGGGGATACTGACTCAGTTAAAACGGTCGTAGAATGAATAAATACAACAGCACGGTATTTCCCACCCAGTAGAGAATCGGAATAAACTGTGATTAAATTATATGATTATCAATAACTATGACTTCAAAAAAGATATAAGAACTGATCGATACACGGCCCCTCTGGGGGAATGCGTGACGGGCCACAGTAATCAAATGATTTTAATTGGCGTAAACATATCTTCTTTTGCTGCTTCTTCCTCGTAAAAGAAACAGACCTAAGGGGATTCTAAGTCGTATATCTTTCGTGTTTTCCCTGGAAAGAAGAGATATTTTTCCCTTAAAAATGTGAAATACAAGGATTATATTTTCTGTCAAGTTGTTGAAACGACGCAGCTAAGGCTAATTTGCATACGGAGAATGAAGTCACGTTCATCGTCGACAAGAGAAAAACCCTAGAAAAAGCGATTACCAAGTTTTCTCCACATGTTTTCAAAATTCACCCATTTAAAGGGTCTAATGACATTTGGCGATAATTAGAAACGTTAAAGCTGTGGAAATTAGTCGATCAGATGCGGACCGTTACAATTCCAGCTTGCTGTCAAAATGGCGAATTTTGGAACATTAACGGTATTTTGTACAGCACGAGAGTGAGAGTGCCCACAAATTTTATTGCATTAAGAAGTAGACTGGTCTTAGTACTTCTGATTTATCATAGACTTGAGTCTGGGTCAGGTGCCACTTTTGCGAAATTACCGTTCAGCTCTAGTTATGCAAATTACTTTTCCTGCTGAGCAAATTAAAGGACATTTTAAAAAAATCATATCTCAGCCAACTTTCCACAGAATGCAACCATTAAACCTTGAAACTATTAACCAGAGTTAAAACTTTTGTGTGTAAGATAATCAGCTTATTCGGCCTTGTAAGGTAGGTTTGACAGAGCCCTAAAGTTTCACCAAAATTGCACCACTTCCGATGGCAAACTGGCTAGTCTTAGGTGACCTAGAAAATCTTCCTATAAAATAGAGAGAAAATTGAGTTGGTCCAAATAAATGTGATATTTCTTCATGGGATAGGATAGGTATCTTCCACCGAAAAAATCAGGGCAATCCGTGATAGACCGAAATTTGCCTTATCGGTTCTTACGCGGACAGCCTCTTAAACAAGGGAGCAGCACTCTCTCTAGGTTGTGCAAAGAAGATGGTGCGGCGACATTTGTTCTGCTTAATACAAAGATAATCTGAACTGGTTTTGCTGGCACACCCTCAAGCAAGAATACCGTAACTCAAATAGGGATATATTAAAGCATAATAAATTTGTTTCAGAATATTCAGATCTACGTAATATCTTAGTTTAGAAAGGATTCCTATAATTCTAGCTAATTTATTATTTACCTGTTTTATCTGTGGTTGCCAATTGAGATGTTTATCTATTTTAACTCCCAAATACTTTATGTAATCTTTCTGTTCAATAACCGCGATATTTATCTGTGGGTGGCATCTAGATGATGAGACTGACATATAGTTGGTCTTTGTAGTATCAATAGATAACTGATTTAGAGCACAGTACTGTAGTTATAAATTTGTTAAAGCTCTTGATTCATTACGGATTCAAGTTGTTTCAGTTAAGTTGTCGCTAGAGAAAAATAAATTGGTATCATCAGCAAAGCTCCACAATATTTTCATAGCTAGATTTAGTAGAGTCAATTTTACCATATTGTCTTCGATTGTGAAAATAACTTTCAAACAAAATATGTGGTGTACCCCGAGTTCCATATAGATAGAGTTTAGAGAGCAGTATTTTATGATTTACTGTGTCAAAAGCCTTTGATAGGTCAAGAAATAAGCCACATGTTATTTGACCTTTATCAGTAGCTAGCTTCAGATTGTCAGAAATTTCAAGAATAGCTTGTTCTGTGGAATACCCCCAGTCTCCTAAATCCAAACTGATATTTGTACAAGATTTGATATGTATCTATGAACGAATCTAATTGATTATAGACTAGACGCTCGAGCACTTTACTAAATGATGAGAGAGTTGCTATGGACCGATAGTTGCTAGGGTCCGTAGCATCACCACCCTTATACACTGGGGAAATTTGTGAGACTTTTAAAATATCAGGAACAATTCCAGTTTCAATAGACTGGTTACAGGAGCCCCTGCTGGTTACAGATATATTTTAAAGGTATTAACAATGGCTGGGCAGCTATTTTGATTAATTTATTAGGAATATCTAAGGATGACTTATGACTGACGGACAAAAGGACTAATGACAGAACTAGCGATGGTGGTGACATTCGTACGTTAAGGGACTCATTCGAGCCCTGATTGGATGAAGTGTGATAGAAATTTGCATGGACCGAGATTAAAAACTCTAGTGTTAAAAAATATAAGTCAGAACAGTTTAGAACGTGGAAGGACTTGGACAGAGACAATTTTCGTTTATTCGATTAATAGTTTTTGAATTCGGTCAAAATGTAAAATTCGTAGCTAAGAGTTTGTGAACAATTTTTGAATATAGTTCATTCTCGTGAACATTTCTGGAGGCAGAGCGAGGTTTATTGCGGTCATGTTAGTGAACGGCGAAGTAGCGGATGACGGCGGTGAGGAGGCAACTAGCGGCGAAATCGAGGAGCGAATAGAGGACTTTAAACAGGACAAAGCTAGACAGAAATCATCCTTTACTCCGATAAAGAACAAATTGCTTCGCATGCTGGACGAACAAGACTATCCAAGCCGAAGAGAGATAAAAGAAATGTGTCACCAACTCAGCGATGCTCAGGAACGTGCTATGGAAACTATGCATCGTCTTTCAATGGAATACGCGCTCCTTAAGGACAGAGAAAAAAGGAAAAAAGTCGTCGAAGAGATGGACAAATTGGAACTAGAATTTTCGGAAGCGAACGAGAAAGCACAAGAGTATTTAGATGCCCGTAAAGATGAGTGTATCGAGTCTGGCAACCGAAGCTTCAGAAAACACCCGTCGCTGTCGAATTATAGAAAGCGTTACAAAGAAAAGTGCGGAACAAATTCGAAGGGACGAAACTAAGCATAAAGAGAAGTTTGATGATTACAAAGATTCATTACGGGAATTAAATCGTCAGGAGGTCGAAAATTTACGAAAGAACCGTACGAAGAGCCAACGCTTGGTCGGGATATGTGGAATCAACTAAAGAGAGTTTCCATTTCCGTATTTAACGGCGATAGAAGAGCTTATGAAGGATGGAAAGCAGCGTTTATGGCGTGCGTTCATCAAGCACCGGCCACACCCGAATACAAATTACTTCAACTCCGGCAGCATTTATCAGGAGAAGCCCTTAAGATCGTGGAACCTTTAGGACATTCAGCTGCGGCTTACGAAGCAGCAATAGCTTTACTGGAACGCAAATTCGGCGGAGAAAGGCGAAAATTAGCATTGCATCTCGAGGAATTGGAAAATATCAAATCCCTTCGTCCGAGAAACGCGGGAGACATCGAACGATTTGCAGACTTGTTGGATGTAACTGTCGTAAACCTTAAAGAGGCTAATCGTCACGACGAACTCGGAAAAGGAACATTGTACATTAGCTTATGCAAGAAATTAAACGAGGGGGTGCTTACCCAATACCATCGTTGGATATTCGAGAATCACCGCTGGGAATTAGTCGAGACCCTCAAGGAATTCGTGTTACAGGAAGCGGAATTCCAAACAGTAGCATCGGAGACCATTCGAGGAGTAACTTCGTCAAACAGGAACGTTCAACTTGATTCAAGACGTGATCGGAGCGAGAAGGCATTCTCTGGAAATGCTCAGGAATCGGAAATTCACAAATATCGCCCCTGCAAAGTGTGCAAAGGATATCACGGAGTTTGGTGTTGTGAAAAATTCAAAGATTTGCCAGTTCAAGAAAGATGGAATACAGCGAAACACTTGAAACGGTGTTTTCGCTGTCTAGGAGGAGACCACCGCGGTCAAACGTGTGTCAGGACTAGGGTGTGTGGAATAAACAACTGCAAAGACAATCGCAATAGACTTTTGCACGTTAGCAAAGAGCAAACTCAAGCAGATCAAAGACAACCGGTTGAAACTGGACCAACAACAGACAAGAACAAGGCACCTCACGGCATAGTGAAACGAAACCTGAAAATGAGAAAGTGTCATTGGTTCTTTTACCTCTACCTGGTGACAAACAAGTAGAGAGATCGCACACGACTACAACAGCAAAGGGTACACAAACAGGCTTTCTTGCTCTAAAAACAGTTCCTGTAATTCTTAAAAATGGTAATCGTGCAATCAAAGTGAATGCCTTACTTGACGAAGCTTCAACCAAGACGTACATTAATGCTGACGTGGCAAGTGAACTCGGACTTCAAAGAATCTCGCGGAAAGTCACTGTGAACGTTCTGAACGGTCAAACTGAAACATTTGAGACTATGCCTGTTGATGTTGAACTAGAACGTTTGGACGGGAGCGTGAGCAAAACTGTCAGTGCATTCAATACAGAAAGGGTCACAGGAAACTTAGAGGCAATCGATTGGAGAAAGCATCCTAACAAGTGGCCACACCTGAGAGGTATCCAGTTCCCGAAACCTGGACCACACCCCCTAGTGGATATTTTAATAGGAGTTGATCACGTCGATCTGTACTATTCATTCAAGGATGTCACAGGAAGACCAGGCGAGCCAGTGGCCAGATTATCCCCCTTAGGAAGGACGTGCGTGGGACCTGCTAGCACCCAGAGAAGCGGAGGCCTGCAGACCAATTTCACTCACACGTACTTTGTCAGAGAGCAGCAAGAAAACTCAGACGAGATAAGCAACCTGCTTCGAAGATTCTGGGAGATCGAAAATTATGGGGCATCAACAGAGTTCCACCCGTTGACTACAGATGAGAAAGCTTCTCTAGAGAAACTGGAAGAATCAACTAAATACGTTGATGGCAGATATCAAGTTGCAATTCCCGGGAAGGATGACGAGCCTGCATTACCAAACAATTCCGAAATGGCACTGCGTCGACTGTTAAACACTGAAAAGCGGTTGCTGAAGAATCCAGAAATAGGCGAGGCCTATACCAACAACATTAACCAATACCTTGAGAACGGTTACATCCGCAGATTAGACCCCACAGAGAAAAGCCCTCCAAAGAAGTGGTACCTGCCTCACTTCCCGGTTGTAAGGCCAGACCGAACAACAACAAAGACTCGCATCGTATTTGATGCTTCCGCCAAGTTTGAAGGAGTCTCCTTAAATGACGCCATTTACCAAGGACCAAAGTTGCAGAGAGAGTTAACAGATGTTCTACTTCGTTTTCCGAAGAAACCCCGTGGCACTAATGTGTGATATTGCTGAGATGTATTTGAGAATTGAGGTCGCCCCCAAAGATCGACCATATCAGCGTTTCTTGTGGAGAACATTGAGTCAAGAGAGAGCACCTGACGAGTACGAGTTCAATCGAGTTGTTTTCGGACTTAACTCTTCACCGTTTCAAGCCCAATTTGTTGCTCAGACGCATGCAGAAAAACACAAAGACGAGTTCCCAATGGCCGCAGAGACAGTGCTGAAGTCAACTTACATGGACGATAGTATGGATTCAGTGGTGGACGAGAGTCAAGGTATCAAGTTCTACGAAGAATTAAATCAGCTCTGGTCCAAGGCAGGGATGCAAGCTCATAAGTGGCTATCAAATTCGACCAAGGTTCTCGAAAGGATACCTGTAGAGAACAGAGCGTCAGAAGTCCGCATAGCGAGCGATGGACTACCGATGGTGAAAACACTTGGTGTCACGTGGCTGCCAGAAGAAGACGTTTTCACGTTCAACTCCAACCCTCCGGAGAAAGACTTTCCTCTTACTAAACGGAATTTCCTCAAGAAGATCGCCAAGTTATTTGATCCGGTTGGGTTTTTAGCACCATTTATCATTCGCGCCAAAATCTTACTTCAAGAAATGTGGGCCGCTGGGATGGACTGGGACGACTTATTCCTGGGAGACCTAGCCAGTAAAGCACGTAAATGGTTCAAGGAGTTGGAAGATCTCCCTACCATTAAAGTTCCTCGATGTCTACGCCTAGGACAAGAGGAAGAAATGTCGTCGCAAACATTACATACTTTCGTAGACACATCACAAGACGCCTATGGAGCTGTTGTCTACTCAAGAGCAACCTATAAAAGCGGAGCCGTATCCATAAGATTTGTTGCTGCAAAGTCAAGAGTAGCTCCCCTTGCAGCTACAAGCATTCCTCGACTGGAGTCAATAGCCGCAGTTGTAGGATTGAGAATGGCAGGATCCATTTCAAGAGTTTTGAACGCCAGTTTGGATCAAGCAACTTTCTGGTCGGATAGCATGAATGTGCTTTGGTGGATTAGAGGAAGAAGCCGATCTTCCAAACCTTTCGTAGCAAACCGTGTTGGGGAGATCCAGACTGCAACAGACCCAAAACAGTGGCGATATGTTCCAACCAACAAGAATCCAGCAGACTTACTTACGAGGGGACTTAAACTGTCAGAACTGACCAAGAACGAGAATTGTGGACTGGAACGGACTTTTTGCGGCACGAGGAGTCGGAATGGCCAGTTAACAAAGTAGTCATAGAACGTAACTAGAACGTAGCTGCGAAAGTAGAAGTAAAGAAGTCAAATTCACAATTACCAGACCATTTCAATCATCTTTATGATGAGCGAGCAATGATTACTATAAACCAAGAGGACCCATCATAGCGTTTAAACCCCAAACGTTTCTCAAGTTGGAAAAGATTCACGAGAGTTCACGCGTGGGTCCGTCGTTTCGTGGATAACTGTAGAGGTCGCGCGAGACAAAATGGAGAATTAAAGCCAAGTGAAATCGAGGACATAGAGGTTCAGGTTATTAAAAGCGCCCAGCGAGAAGCCTTTCCTGAAGACTATTTTGCCCTTCAACGCCGAAAGGAGCTACCGAAGAACAGTAAATTACTTGCCTTTTGACCACGATTGGACGAAGAAGGTCAGATGAGGTGTGACAGTCGACTTAAATATGCAGAGTTCTTATCTCATGATGCTCGTTTCCCGATAATTCTTCCTCGCAAGCATCAAGTTACAAAATTGATTGTGAAGTACTTTCACGAAGAGGGGAATCATGCAAGTGGAACGAATCAGACGTTAGCAGTCCTATCGACTCGATTCTGGATAATATCTGGACGTGAAGTAATTCGAGACTGAGAGAAGGAGTGTAATGAGTGCAGGCGGAAGGCCAAAGCTGCAAAGCAAATTATGGCGCCCCTTCCACAGACCAGACCTCGGTTATCACTGCGACCTTTTGCACAAACAGCTGTAGATTTTGGGGGACCTTTCGTCACCATTCAAAGGAAGAAGATCTCGAAGACAAAGCGATACTTGTGCTTATTTACTTGCTTAGCCACAAGGGCGGTTCACCTTGAGATGGCCTTTGGACTTGACACTGATTCGTTCCTAAACGCCTTCTATAGGATGGTCAATCGAAGAGGACTACCCAGAGAGATGTTATCTGACAATGCACGACCTTTGTTGCGACCGAGAGAGAATTGCGCGAATTGGTTGAGGCGCTGGATCAAAGCAAAATTACCCAGTCAACAGCAAACAAAGGAGTAATGTGGCACTTCAATCCGCCACTAGCACCACACTTCGGGGTGTACACGAGACGATGATTAAAGCTGCAAAGCGGGCTGTGAATGCAGTATTGGGCAATGCAGACGTGACAGATGAAGAATTAACAACAGCATTCACAGGAGCAGAAGCTTATTGAATTCAAGGCCCCTCACGTACCAATCAGCAAACCCTGAAGATGATATACCACTGACACCGAACCACTTTCTGATAGGTCAAATTGGAGGACAATTCGCGCCAGAATCCGTAGACGAAACCAATTATAGTCTCAAGAAAAGATGGAGAAGAGTCCAAGAGCTAGTTAGACATTTCTGGCATCGTTGGCTCAGAGAATGGATCCCAAGTCTCAGCAACAGAAGAAAATGGCTGAAAGAGGAACGAGACCTTCAATCAGGAGATGTTGTCTTAGTCATGTCGCCCAACACGCCACGCGGGCATTGGCCTCCAGGAAGAATCGTCGAAGTATATCAAGGAAAAGATGGTCATGTAAGAGTCGCGAAAGTCCAAGTGGGAAAGAGCCAACAGACCAGACCTATTTCGAAATTGTGTCCGTTGGAATTGCACTAAAGAAACTTCCCTAGAAATGGAGCTAAAGCAGAGCTGAAAGATGATTTACATGAATGAGACAGCAAGACATTCGTTAATGAATTTTCGTGACAGAGTCATCAACATCGATTTGGAATTTTATATTTATATTAATTTAGTGCACCTAGAGACATTTTCCCCTTCTTTCGTAAAGATAAAGTTGATATGCTGTATCATATCAAGGGGGGAGAAATGGACAAAAGAACTAATGAACTAGCGATGGTGGTGAAAGACATTCGTGCGTTAAGGGACTCATTGGAGCCCTGATTGGATGAAGTGTGATAGAAAATTGCATGGACCGAGATTAAAACCTCTAGTGTTAAAAAATGTAAGTCAGAACAGTTTAGAACGTTGAAGGACTTGGACAGAGAGACAATTTTCGTTTATTCGATTAATAATTTTTGAATTCGGTCAAATTGTAAAATTCGTAGCTAAGAGTTTGTGAACAATTTTTTAATATAGTTCATTCTCGTGAAAAACTGATCATTTAAACATTTGAATAGTAAACATACTTGGGTTACGGTAACACAGGACATAACAAAACTAGCAACTGGAGTCGATCTTATGAATTGAGTCGGACGTCCTTGGCAATTTTCAATTTTCTTGGCCAGGTTTTGACCCACATTGACAAAATGCTTATTAAATTGGTCAGCGATCTCAGCCATATCAGTGTAGGCTCTACTGTTAAGTTTAATTTTTACCTGGTGCCTTCTCGCAGTTTTCTCCTTTGAAGTCAAAAGTGCAAACACAGAGGTATTTCTTGCTCGTATATCCTGTGAAGCATGTTCCGTTGTTAAGACAAGGATTACTGACGCAAAGGTTCTAATGGAGAATGTATATTGTTAAAATTATGTACCGTGCTGTGCCGCGTAGGAGATAAAACAGGTATTAAATAGATCTCTCGAACCTCTTAATATTTTTTTTCTTCCGGTGAGGTTGAAACATTGGAATTGGGATTTTTCTGGAATTGTCGATCCATGGGAGCGAACACATTTTTTTATATCATAATTGCTATAATAATAATAATAATAATGGCTGTCACAATTACTGGTAAATCTAGAACCAGTAGTTTACATTATGGGCCCAATGTAATGTTTCTAGTCGATATCGTCATCAGCATTATCATCATCATCAACAGCAACTCATCATAGGGAACATCACCCGCCTATTTTAAATTACGTTTATTTTCTTAATCGAGAAATAGCGAGACATACAATCGGCTGTCGTTGGTTTATCTATGTATGTTTCGATATGTTTTAAAACCTATTTGTCATTGATACCTCTGTGAGGCCTCTATAACTCCAGCCCTGTCGTGATTTAAGATGTTGTGGGTGCTGTATGTGATCCGAATCACTAAGCTCACACACAACTTTGTCGTTCACAGGCGGACCAATGTTTATTGACACGCATCTACTTTCCATAACACATCTGTGATGACAAGGCGTGTGTATTCCAATAGTAAGATTTAAATACACGTGATCTGCCAAATAATGGCCATCGTCCGGTGGAAGGAGCTTGAGACGACGACGACAACCGTCTGCAAATAAATTGGAAGTAAATGGTATCAGGGTCTTGTTAGGATGTAATAAGTAATAGACTCTAAAGAAAAAACCTCGGTGGAAGAGCTGATGCCGACTCGATGGGATAGTGACCGGAGCAACTGTTCTCACATTGTTATTTTACCAAGTCAAAAGTGCTAAATGTAAAAGTCATTGTGAATATCCCCCAAGTCTTTGACGGTCGATAGAGTGCTACAGTGTACGAATAAAATGCTGATTTCAGAAAGGTCGGGGCTGCAAAGAGCATATCTAAACCTTGAGTAAATACATGGAGCAGGGTCATTTGATGACTGGGAGGATTGTATGTCAAGTTCATCGATTTCCAGCGTTTGATAGCGTGCACACAGAAAGCTTAAAGAGTATTCTCCGGATATATGGCATACTGAAGCTCATTGTCAGAGTGATTAAACAAATATTCTATACTGACTTTTGTTGCTTGGTTAGATGCTTTGATCTGAGCTATCACGTTAATTCAGGTGCGGTCAGTATAAAACACGGACTGCGGACTGGGTATAAAATACGGACTAGGTATAAAATGCGGACTACGGACTGAGTATAAAACACGGACTAGGTATAAAATGCGGACTACGGACTGAGTATAAAACACAGACTAGGTAAAAAGGGCGGACTACGAACTATGTATATAAAAATTAACAGCCTTAGAAAGGTATAAATGAGAGAAACGGAAAGCGGGCTTGCATAAAACAGTAGTTCCAGCTCCTTGCCTCACACAAAAACATCCCGTAAGCCGGTCACGCAGTCTATATTCTCCTCATGTGGAGAAGGAAAGCATACTGCACGGGCAAGGAAGGTTATGCCGCTATTCAAGGCAACTGAAATTAAACTCTGAACGAATCAGAGAAGCACCAAATAAAAGGAATAGTATTGGTGTTAGCCGAGTCAGATTAAAATTCCTAAAGATGCCTCTATTCCGTTTCAAATAAATCCTTGGGAATATGAGGAAATGAAAAACTCAGACGAGGTCAATATAGGGGCATTCCGCGAGGTAAAAAGCAGTATTTAGGCGGGAGGGATTACTCACCTATACGTGAATAATAACCGAAATGAATCATCCAACCCAACGTTATATTCTACGCGATGATTATGATGACATGATTTACACCCTGCTCCTGAACCCCGGAAGGGGTACTGCTAGGAACTTTTTGGTGGGGTTACGCCCCCTGGTTCTCTAAATCCTTACGCTGTTTCAGAATAAAAAATGTCATTTTCCACACCCGTTTTCAGACCTGATCACTAAAATCCATACCCATTTTCAGACCTGGCCTAATTTAGCCTGTTCCAGGCTCTCAAATAAAAAGGAGACTACCCAGTTTACTCTCGTTGTATTTTCGCACTTTCTCAATTTAGCGGACCCAACTATCTCGGAGCCTGGAACAGGCTAGGCCTAATTAGGCAGAAATTGTGTCATCGTTATAAATTTATAGATCAGAGCGCAACAGTAGATCATTCTCTCTAGAGCGCAAACAAAAAAATTCTTAAATCTAGAATTGAAAACGATAAATACATTCGCACATGTACGCTCCCGTAGTTTCCTCGAAAACCATACTCGATTCCAAATCAAAATAGGCAAAGTGTTTTCAGACCACCAAAACGGCCCATATACCCTACCCTTTAGGGCGGCAAATACGTATATGGCTTATATAAGAGAGTACCCCGCCCCCCGGGTCCTGACCCCTTTCATGGTTGTTAGAGACCGAGACCATGTCTAAAATGGGTGAAGAACATAGTGTTTTTGTCAGGCTCTTGATTCAAGGAACCTCCACCAAGAATTTCTATTTTATACCCAGTCCGCGGTCTGCAGTCCGTGTTTTATACCTAGTCCGTGTTTTATACCCAGTCCGTATTTTCCAGTCCGCGTTTTATACCTAGTCCGTATTTTATACCCAGTCCGCAGTCCGTAGTCCGCAGTCCGCAGTCCATGTTTTATACTGACCGAATTCAGGTGTCTGATGTCCACATCCAACATCAACCCTATGATGTCATTTTCACGCCAAAAACCGTTAAAATCAAAAAACCAAAAAACATACGATCATTTTTAATACAAAAATCTTTTATCCAGCAAATTTTGAACTCAAACGGATAAAAGCTGCAAAAGCAGCTTCTAGGAGAGCGTTTCAGGCTTCATTTGTGCCACCGTGTATGGAACAGGCTACGGATACGAGGCAAACAATTTTTTCGGTCTTTCGCCTCTGATAGCCTCATCGCTATGACTAGTATTTGACATAATTCTTTTTACTTTCAACTCCAAAATTGTGCACGCATTTCGGCATATGTATCGGTCTGTTTTTTTGCTAAAATATTGTCGGAATTCGTAGGTAAATCATGCCTGGATTAATCATTGCTGGTTACCTGATTAAATAGTTTTGTCACGGTGGAATTTATCACTTACGACTCGTCATCATCGAGGAGTCACAGCTTAAAGTCCGGTTAGGATATTAAACTCAAGTCGAATGCTTGCCCCTCAGTTATGGCCACACAGCAATCTTAGTTTAGCGTACGTTTCAAAAGACATAGAATATGATGACCTGACACTGGTTGAATTCTCTGCCGGATTCGCCGCCATTTTGCATCGCCCTACCCTTTTAGTCCTGAGGCTTGGCGCCTGCATTATTTTGATGTATTAGGCAACCAAATACTCTGAAGGCCTTTGGTAAGCGAGTCGTACAGAAACGCAAGTGAAAATTCTGATAGCTTTTCTCTTCAGTCAACCTCGGTTTGTAGATGCTCTTTTTCACGGCGGCCATCTTGTTATGCGCAGTAAGAGATGCGCAGTGCAAATATTATGAAGGAAGGGTGAATCAGACTATTTTTCCCGAAACTTCGTGTACACATTAAGGACAACACCAACTGAACTCGCCACATGGTAAGTTACATCGATTTTTATTTCCATTTTCTAGCAAATTTCCAGACCTAAACTTCGCCCCATATGTTCTCTATATTTAACCATGTTGTGAAATCTGTACGTGACACTAACAGTGAGCCTGGATTACCTGTGCATATACCAAATTAGCACTGGTTGTCTTTACACTAGGCTGTTTTAACAGCTACTTTAAAAAGTAGCTGGTAAGTTTACTTATCCAAAGAATACGTGTGAAGGACTAAGTAAAATCCCAAGTAACTTTACTTTGCATCTCATTAAAGTCGGAAAGTTGAAACGATTCAAGAAAGTTTCAAGTGACTTGAAACCATCGTTACAACCGACTTAGCGAACTTGCGGTTTCTAAGCTTTGAGAAAGGCGAAGCATGTCAATCAATCTTAATTATGTTGCGTGGGAAAAAAAGGCTTTTAAGATAGGTTGTGTGTGAAGCTTTCTTTTACTTGAAGAATTTAAAAATTACTTAGCATATTTAGGCTCCTATTGTAAAGACTACCATTGCCTAAGTGCTAGATTAAACTTGCATCATTGGGAGTATGAGAAAAGAAGTGGTAACGAGAGCCAGAGTCCGAGAAAATTAGGCAAATAGACTTTTAAATATATTTAAACCTGAACTAGATCTAAGCATACACAGTAATAATCAGTAATTTAAAAAAAAGTTAACGTTAGTTTTAGCGTTCTAAGATTATATAAAAGAATTCTAAAAGGTTGTTGCTCTAAACCAGGCAGATGAGTCCAAAACCAAAATAAAATCTAATTAAAGAGAAGCACATTATGCAATATTCAGCATATGATACCCACGAGCGGAAAACGTTCGGATAGTGCACTTACTCACCTTTTGAATATTAAGTGCTTGAAGCCCCAGATTTAATTTTCGCCTCAGTTTTCCTGCATGCATCTGAAGCCAGGAATTAGACTTAACTGGGCGAAAACTCGAAAACCGAGAAAACAGCAATTCAATTGGGTTTAAGCCAACTTTATCATGCAATGTGCGGTAATTACCCGAGTTGCCTGAGCATCGCGTCAATTCTTACAAAAATGGGAAAGTAGACCACGATTGCGTAAAAAATAACAATGCTTACATACAGTTACACTATTGCACGTGGCATATATAACTCGCTCGCGCTGAGGGTCAGTGAGTAGGTGATCGAATAGTTTAATTGAAAAAATGTATATATATACCGGATCCAACACTGACAATATTTGTAATGTATACCCTTGTTGTTAGTTTTCTCCTTACCTACATGAGCGTTTGTGATATGGCTCGGCCAAACGCCCCAAAAAACACAAACCAGCAAGAGCACCAACCCAAGAAAACAACGACCTGCCATAATGTAGACCCGTTGAAAAATGACCGATCCCTGTCAGGCTTAAATTTAAAAAGTCCAAAATACATCCGGGATAGGATAGCACCAGTTTTGAAACATCTGGACGTCTAATTTCTTTTAGTAAAATCCAACTAGTGGTCTATTATCAAAAACAAAGCGTTTGTGTTATGTCAACACTTGAGCACCAGGGACGCCGAAGTATAGAATTTCATTATGCTAATTATAATAATCCGATTAGCATAATCTGATAGCATCTCAAAATAAATTTTTAGAAAATTCCAAGCCGCTCTATATTTTCGAACGATTTTCGGGTTGTTTTGCTTAGATATTGATAAAAGAAATTTTGTTACGACCATATTACACAAAATAGACACATTTCCTGGCAAAATGACATTCTTTATAAATTTGAAAAAAATTTTAGGCAGAAATGTGCCTTATTAATTTTTTGTCGGAATATTATGGGTTTCCTGAGTCCGAAATATTTTTTTTCTGAAAGTTTAATTTTTGCCCTTTCCAATGAGGTATAGCTTGATATGGAACTTTAAATAACAGCAGAGATATAATTTTTTAAAGTTGCATGGTCAAATATACTTAAAATAAAGGCAGAAGACAATGGTTTTAACCACTTAAAAGTGGCAAATGTGAAATTCCCTGAAAGCTCTAGGTTTATCTTTCAGCCAATTTAACACTCATTTCCAAGGGAACTTCAAAACCTGCAACGTAAAAAAACTGTTCTTCGAGGCAGGTTTCTATTTAAACGGAAAAGGCAGCCATTTTGAGGTGATTCTCAGTATTTGCTCTGAATTTTACCAAATTGGAACACCACATTTTAGTTTGGAACACGTTTCAAAGTTTATAGTAGGTAGTAGGAAATAAGAATTTTAACTATGTTAAGTCTAAAAAACACTTCACAGACGCAATCTTCACTGATTGGAACCATTTTCTTTACCCCAGTATAGTAAAATGTATTCTAAAAAACCTCGATATTGCGAAACCTCGTTACCATGGTTACAGCCACCAAATTTTGTCAGTCCCTTAACCTTCGTTATTTGGAGATTCGTACCATTATTAATACTCCTAATTTCTTTTTTTTCTTTTTCTGCTTGCTGCGGTAGGGAAGAACAGTTCTATGATATTTACCACGCTTGAATAAATAAAAAATTACTTGCACGTAAAACTAGCGTTTAATTTTACCGAGCTGTGGAATTTTCGTGGTCCCAAACAAACTCTACCATTCATTTCAACGATGTTTGGATCTTTAAGTCCGACGGGCAATTTTTTGGCATTCGTTTGTTTGGCAACTTTCCGTTGGTCAATTTAGATTGGAATTGTTCCAATTATTGGGTCAATTTCATTAAGCAGGTGACTGTCTCTTCATTGATAAACTTAAAAATCTTTGTATTTAATTTTTTCATCGTTTTACAGCTACCAGCTTACCGCTGTTATATTTCTAGCAAATAATATTATTAATTAAATTTCTTTTCATATAATAACGCGTATATTGTCGTGTTATCGATCCACTGAGGCAGCTTTATAGACGATTATCTTGCACTAAAGCACCATTTTCCATGTAAAATTTGTATTTGATATAACTTTATGTCTATCCATGTTTTGAAATTTTAGAATTCAGGTTTACTCAGTATGGCTTGTATTGTTGCCGAATTTAAATTGATTGAGCGAACTAATCTATTCGACGCTCACTTGCAAAGTTTATAAAACAATCTCAGTGTCCAGCTCATGTGAGGCTAGAGCGACTGTATAATAAGGCTTATTCTTCATCAGTTGACCGTGAAGGTCTCGTTTTAATATGCCCTGTACGTTGTATCTCGTTTTAATAAGCTTAGACATAATCCTGTTTTTATTTTATCGCTTTTGGCGTTGCAAACAAGAACATTTGCCATTCGATTTTCCTGAAATTGATAAGGTTTTTGAAGGTCGGCTGTACAAAACCACATGTTAGGCAGTTTTGACATAACTTGATATTGAAGTTTTGCTAGGCTAGTATTTGAATTTTCATCACCAGATAAACCGCTATTACTGACAGGTGGACTACATTAATGCTTATTATGTGTAACATAATATTTGGAGACAGGCTAGGGATACAACAACCTCGTTCCCAGGTTCTCTCCCGTAGGGACGGGTAGGAGAGAACTCTGGGAACGAGGTTGGAGATACAAGACTATGACGGATAGCAAGAGTAGATCAAGGAAAATAAATATATTTATGTGGCATACCATTTATGATTCTTGTTTAATTTAACACACAAAAAAATCGGTTTTCAAGAGAACAAGACTGACAACAAGGAGACCATTGCCGTTGCATTTGCAATGCGTTGGGCCTAGCAGAACGCCAACAACAGAAAAGTGGCTCTGTCCTCATTGTAAAGATAAAGAACCTTCAGGAACCCATACAGCAACTTGTAGTTAGATCTGTCATTTGTACAAAGATTGAGCAATACAGTGTCCGTTGTTAGCTAATCAGCGCAATAACTGTCAATCTAATGCATGGTTTAATATAATGTTTGGATCCCATATGTCGTTTCAGGAAACCTCCAGAGAGAGACGTGAATGTATAATAATAATGTTTGTAGTACTAGCTTTCTCGTAGATTCTTGTTACTACGGTACGTAGCCCTTCAATTAGTGTCCCATAGTTTGATGATCTCGTTGATGTTACTAGTAAAGAATCCAAAGTTCGCTGGAAAGAAAAAATTCATACATTTTAGGTTCAATCATTTTATTTCAAGTTCCTTGTTCGGAGATGGCCATGTTAGTGTCTTTTGACTCCAGTTGTAAAGAATTAATTCGAGGCATAATTATGCTGAACTTCATTGTGTCGACTTATTTGCTGGCTTTAGAGGTAGGGGAAATTTCCTTCTGAATCTGTCCCTGGGGCCTGGAGGAAGTTTCTAAAATTACAGAGCTGCTCATGTGAATTTCCCCCTCTATTCCCCGGGGGCTTAGGTGTCGGGGTTACAATTGACTAGTGCATAAGGTTAAGAGTAAGCTGCAAAAATAGACCAGATCTGGCCTATGACCTAAGAAAATTCGCAAAAAAATTGCGTTACTTCCGGTTGCTCCCAAAATTGGTATACAGGAAGTTAATAGATTTAGCCAATTATGTGCCTAGTTTCAGCTCCCAGAAAGTTTTGAGCTTCACGCAACGGTTTTTCAAAATTTTGGGAAAATGGCCGTGCACCGGCGTGGGATGTTTTTGTGACTTCTTTTGCGAAGAATGAAAGCTTGTATCGACGAATTTCAACCAAATACAAGTCAAGCAAATTATTTGAAGGATTCTGGAGGATAACCAGCAAAACAAACGGGAAAATCGAGGTAAGAAAACAGTTTGAATCTTGCGTGGCGATAGCCGATTCGTCTGAGAGTCTGCAGCACATGTTGTTGAAACGCAATGAATTCCTTCCCGTTTGGCCTTCGCTTTGCTTTTTGCCGTTAGTTCGCTCAATCAATTTAAATTCGGCAACAATACAAGCCATACTGAGTAAACCTGAATTCTAAAATTTCAAAACATTCACTTACCAATAAATGTATCTGCTACATGCGAAAGTTTTGCTGACCTAGGCCGGCGAAACATTTCATAAATCCCAACAGCGTTCGAGTCCGCCATGTCTGCTTCTTTCGCGGGCAAACAAATCACGTGACCGAAACACTGAAACAAAAACCGCCACCCCCACCCCCACCCCGGGAGAAGTATAAGCCGTAAATTTCTGGTATTCCTCTAGGGGCTGGTACAAGAAATCAATGTAAAATCTCCGTATTTCCCCCACTATTGCTCCGTAAAATCCCCACTATCCGCGGGGGTTTGGGGGTCAGGGTTACAATTGACTAGTGCATTAAACTGGTTGTAAAAACTCACAGGAAACGTCTCGCTGTTTGCAAGGAATCATAAAATTCTTCCGAGCAATCTCCTATTCTTTATTTCAAATTTATGCAACTAAAGGATTTTCGAAATTTCTTGTCCCGAGAGGTTCCCCATAGAAAACGGATGACGATTCTAACTTTTTGATCGCCAAGGAACACAGGCGAAAATTCATAATTTCAGTATTTCTGACCCGCCAAACAACACAGGAGAGTATTCAGAATTTCTGATCCTCCAAACAACACAGGTGATTCAGAATTTTATTCCCCCACGAACACAGGAGAGGATTCAGAATTTCTGATCCTCCAAACAACACAGGAGATTCAGAATTTTTATTCCCCCACAAAAACACAGGAGAGGATTCAGAATTTCTGATCCCCCAAACAACACAGGTGAGTATTCAGAATTTCTGATCCTCCAAACAACACAGGTGATTCAGAATTTTTATTCCCCCACGAACACAGGAGAGTATTCAGAATTTCTGATCCCCAAACAACACAGGTGATTCAGAATTTTTATTCCCCACGAACACAGGAGAGGATTCAGAATTTCTGATCCCCCAAACAACACAGGAGAGTATTCAGAATTTCTGATCCTCCAAACAACACAGGTGATTCAGAATTTTTATTCCCCCACGAACACAGGAGAGTATTCAGAATTTCTGATCCCCAAACAACACAGGTGATTCAGAATTTTTATTCCCCCACGAACACAGGAGAGGATTCAGAATTTCTGATCCCCCAAACAACACAGGAGAGTATTCAGAATTTCTGATCCTCCAAACAACACAGGTGATTCAGAATTTTTATTCCCCCACGAACACAGGAGAGTATTCAGAATTTCTGATCCTCCAAACAACACAGGAGATTCAGAATTTTTATTCCCCCACGAACACAGGAGAGTATTCAGAATTTCTGATCCCCCAAATAATACAGGAAGGTATTCAATATTTCTGTTAACCCACAACCTGGAAGAAACTTCATATTTTTCTCTCTGGTCTCAAAGCAGTGAAATGTCTCAAAATCTGAGGTTGAAGTCAACTCATGATTCTGGAGGGGTGCAAGAACTAATTGTTCCGCGGTATAAACTTTATTCAGTTGCTAGTGTTACGTCCAATACAGCCACATTAAATTTTATCATTGAAGGTTTTAGTTCTTGGTGCCTGCCTGGACGATGTCTGATCAAAATATTTTTTTCTTGATAACACTATTTAATTTGACATCATTTACAATATCATAATTTTTTTAAAAGATTCCATACACTCAGATTATCCTGAAAGAGTGATGAAGAACAAACTTCTTCACAACAGTCTATTATATGTAACTGTAACAATAAACAGTCATGTACTTCTCTGATGTATGTGTTACAGGTCAAGTTTGATTTCAGGTTAATTTTGATTTAATTAAGGTTGATTCATGAATAGGTAGGGCTCGGAGACAGAAGAAAATTGAGAATCAACCCTGGTTACATCAAAATTAACCTGAAATCAAATATGCAGATATACTCATAATATCCACCAGCTGACCTCAACATTACGGTAGCTGTAAATTTAATGAACACTGCACTGAAGAGGTGAAGAAAGTTCAGAATTGCCCAAAACCGTAAGATTACTCAAACTGTACAGCTGACCTTAGCATCACTGCAGACTCCATTTTCTCTGTCAGAATTAGTACATACAAGTTATTTAGACAACGTGGAACTGATCTGTATGAGCAATAACCACATGAAAGCTAGACTGGGCTGTCATTAAGAGCTTGGGCCCAGGGAATTTTCCCCGGCTGTTAATATGAACGTGACCCCCGACTAGAATCCCTAGCTGTTTGATTCCCTGCCTACTTGTTGTATTTCCCTGCCAATTTGAAATCTTAGTGACATCCCTGCCTACATGTTAAGACAACACATAAATTTCTTGAATTTCCCGCACCCAAAAAAACTGACAACCAGAATAAGCAACCGGGATAAGCAGACAATTAACAATCAGATACAAGATAAGGCAATGTTTATTAAGCAAAAGTATTTACTGTATAATAAATAGCTGACCGCTTGGATACTAAATATCATCCTTACATAAAAAAACTGGACGATAATTTTTGGAACTAAATTGATTCGAAATGAAGACCATATCAGCTTTTTAAAATGAACTAGCAATTAGCCTGGCATAGCCTCTTTAACTCTTTTTTGACGGCCAATTTTAGTAGAAGAAAACCCCGCATTTTGACCAAATCCTCCTTTGTGGTCCGGCTTTCAACCACTTAGTAGCCTGCATAACAGGCGTTATTTTTTTTCGCGTTTTTGCAGGAGAGCGAAGGCAAGCGCGAAGTGAGTGAGTAGCGCCAGACAAGCGCGACGGAGAAGACGCAGAAAAAACAACGGCCTGTCCACATACATTGTTTTTTTTTGCATTCCGCCCCAGACATACCCCTCTCTCCTCACTCGCTTCGCGCTTGCATTTGCTCGCCTGAAAAAAGCATGCACGCCTGTTATGCAGGCTAGCCAGTTAGCTTGATATGGGAATGGCTGAAAAAGAGATTTGCAACACAAGACTGCTCAATTGGACGTACACTAATTTAGAAGCTTTTTTGGCGCGTTCACAGAAGCCAAAATTTGGACATCCCTTACGAACCTATATCAATCTTTCTCTCCCGCTCTCTTTTTTCCCTTTGCCTTTCTTCTTCTGTTGCTTCAGCACTTGATCGTCTTCCCACTGTCTTTGTTTTGCAAGGAATTTTGGCTGCCTAACTTTTCAGGAAAGGGACATTTAATTAATCTGTAGCGAATAGAAGGTGAATAAAAAAATTGGAAGTAGATTTTTTTTACCCCAAATGTTGCTTTTTTGTGTGTGTGACTCTCTCAAGATACATGAAGATAGGTGGAAATTTGCTAAATGAGGTACCAGTGAAAAAATCCATCCTTGTTGATTTTGATCAGTTTATAACCTTGTTGAATAAATGGAAAGCTAACTGGGTTCATGAAGGATATCCATGGTTAAAAAAAAAAACACCAAAACGACCCCAGTGTCGGCAGAACTCCCTCCATCTGATTTACTTTTTCTATTGAGAGGACAATTGCAATGATCCGTGAGGGTCCATTCAATGAAGGTTTTAACTAATCAATGGCACAATTACGGGTCGGTCCACTTGGCGATCTTTGACCATCTTTGGGTGTTCGAAATCGTGTCTGGACTTAATAGTGTTGAACGCACGAAAAGTGAAGAGGCAGAAAGAGCAGGAGGAAGAATTTCAGAAAAGAGAGAAAAGAGAGCCGGTGATTACTTTAATCTCGTCTTTACTTACGTTATTTTTAATATGCGAGACGTGGCAATTTCACCAAAACATAACTTTGAAAAACTACTGAGACAATTAACTATTTCGGATTTTTGTTGATTAAAAACTTACAGGGTATGATGTATAGTGTTATTAATGGCAAATCCCCCAAAATTGCCTTGACGAATGAACTATCGGTACCATAAAAGCATGTGCCCACTCCAAGAAAGATGTATGACGGTGAAATTCATTCAGGTGAATAAAGTAAAGTTAAGTTATCTGACATGAATAGTATTTCTTTACACACTACTTCATAAGCTCACATTTTTTTTCTATCGTACCCGGTAAAAATAAAGTCTGACCGTGATGAATTTGACAACGGTCACGCAATTGCAGAATACAGTACTCCAACACCCAACAACAATTGCTGAACAACCTTAACTTTATAATGTACAATTAAGAAGAGCTAACATACAAATTACAAAACATCTAACATTAGCTATTCTCTTGGTTATGCTATTTCAAACCTCAAATATTGCGTGATGCTAACAGTATTGAAATGCGTCCTTGTGTACGGTAGGAATATGCAGATGCGTTTGTATGCAAATTTGCTACATTGTGTCACCAATCTTCACAGCAATTTGTTATCAGGAATATCAATTTTTCAGATCCTTTACTTAATTTTAGCTTCATTTAAAAGTCGCTTTCATCCTTTCTCCTACGTTTCGAATATACAACGTACCGAAACTACAAAGAAAAATCAGGCGGCATCATTTCTCTACAAATTTGACTTATGCAAATTTGTGACATTTTGCCACTAGTGGTCACGAAACTTTTTATTTTGCAAAGGCAAATCCGGAGTACCCAAATTTTTTATTTCATATTCTGTTAATATAGGAGCTGTGCTTTGTCCTAGTATACATTTTGGCTAGGTATCACACATACCAAGGTGAGTTTTTTGCCTCTGAAGTTGCTCATTTTTTAGCCATTTTAAAAAGTGCGCTTCGTGGTAGTGTTTAAAAAACCGTAAAAAATTCCAAATCATGTTTATGATTTAAAACATACCATGGATAGAAAGAAAAGATAGAATTCTTTTAAACGAAAATATTTCTGTTTTATAGCTTTGAATCTTGCCTCGGTACAGACGGGATAAAGTAGGTCATTTTTACTCTAATTTTTGCATAATTAATTAGGTAAAAACGGCTATTTTCGTTTTTCCTCATTTTCTCGAAAACTATAGATTCTTGAAAGTTGAAAATATTTTTTTCGAAGATAGTTCCCCAAAGGGGTTTTTCTGACAAATAATCAGAATTTTCGTTTTTTTTAGCCTGGCCAGCGATTCTTGATATTTACAGTCATGGGCTCTTACAAAGTTTTCAGGGTAACAAAGCTCCTGGTAATCACGGGCTTCCAATCGAATTTTACTGTAAATTTTGGGAAATTATTAGCGAACCTTTCGTCAACTGTGTCAACGAGATTTTTACTAGTGGCGAAATGTCACGCTCCCAGAAACAGGCTGTGATCACTCATTGAAAAGAAAGGAAAGGACCGTTCTCTTTTAGAAAACTGGAGACCGATCTCACTTGTCAACGTTGATGCCAAGATCATCTCTAAAGTCTTAGCTACCAGGATAAAAAACGTCCTACCAAGCATAATTCATCATAACCAAAGTGGTTTCGTGAAGTGAAACTGTTAGATCGATCTTTGATTTAATGGAATTCTCTCTAAAAGAAAATATTCCAGGTTTAATGATATTTATAGATTTCCACAAAGCATTTGACAGCTTAGAATGGAGCTTTCTTTTCAGCTGTTTAGAAGCCTTTTGTTTTGGTCCGGAATTTATTTGGTGGGTAAGGATACTGAAACACAATATTGAAAGTTGTGTTATCAACAATGGTCTCGCAACTGATTTTTTTTTCTCTGGAAAGGGCGTGAGGCAAGTTGATCCGCTTTCTCCATATTTGTTCGTGGTTGCAGTTGAAACTCTTGCTTTGGCAATTCGTCAAAACCCACAGATAATTGGTATTAAAATCGGTGGCGAAGAAACAAAACTCCTTCAATATGCTCATGACACAACGGCCGTTCTGTCTGATATTGACTCGGCACAGGCCCTTTTTAATCTTCTCGAAGTATTCAAGAACATATCAGGACTTGTAATTAACTCATCTAAAACTGAAGGAATGTGGATCGGGTCATCTAGAGATAAAACTTCAAAACCTTTTGGTATAAAATGGCCTGATGAACCAATTAAAGCCCTCGGTGTTTATTACTCATACGATATCAAACTTTTGCTCGAAAAATTTTTTTCGAGAGATTAGACAGTGTAAAAAAACTTATAAATATTTGGTCTTCAAGAGGTCTTTCTATATCTATGGAAAAGTAACAATTATCAAGTCTTTAATCATACCAAAATTTGTTTACATTTCCTCGCTTCTGCCGGTCCCCAAGGAAATCGTTGAAGAGTTAAATCAAATGATATTTAAATTTTTGTGGAAAGGAACCGATAAAGTGACAAGACTTTCCACAATTAATGAATTTGAAAACGGTGGTTTAAAAATGATCGATCTGGAAAGTATGATTAAATCCTTACGACTAGCCTGGCTGAAAAGGATCTTCCAGTGCAACAATGGTGCTTGGAGAAATTTTTTACGGTTTTCGTTGGAACCTTTTGGGGGCCTCTTTTTATTTCATTGTAATTATGACTTTAAAGAGATATTAAGTATTTCCTCTAAATTCTATTCAGAGTTACTTCAATGATGGTCTGAGTTTCGTAGTGTTTTCGATAGTAGAAGGGAATGTCAATATATTTTGTGGAATAACAAAGAGATACGTGTTGATAATAAGCCTGTTTTCTACAAAAAGCTTTTTGAACAAGATGTCATTTTCGTAAATGATCTTTTGTTTCAATTAGACACCGCAAATTCTTTTACTATTGTTTCGAAAAAAATTAGCAAGATTAACTACCTAATTTGGGCAGGGCTTCGTCACTCTGTTCCAAAACATTTAAATAGTAGCAATTATCTTCGCTCAGAAATAAGCTTAATATTGACAATCGATAACAAAGAATTTGATATATTAGAAAAGAAATCTAAAGATTACTACATGCTAATTAGTATAGGTAATAGCATGATTAGTAGTGATATTTGGCATAAATACCACGAGTGATATTTCAAAATTGTTATACGTAATTTCACGAGCCGTTAGGCGAGTGAAATTTGAGACAATTTTGAAATATCACGAGTGGTATTTATGCCAAATATCACGTACAAATCATGCTATTATTTGTTTATACTACTACCCACAAAAGGTTTGTAATTTTCACATATAGGTATTTCAAATTAAGCTGAAATACCACTGCTCTAATCCAATCAAATTGCAGAAATTTCTCATGTAGTAGTATAAAAAGAATAATTGCCCAGTGACCAAAAAACTCCAAATACTTGTGTCAAGATTTCAATCTAACCCAAGACCAGCTGAAAAAAGTATTCCTTCTTCCACATGAGGTAACGTTTGAACCTTATCTAAAAGCTTTTCAATACAAAGTCCTTAATTCAATTTTATTTACCAATAAAAAGTTATGCAAAATAGGTTATATTCAAGATGATAAATGTTCACTATGCAAAACGGATTCGGAATCCCTTTACCACATCTTTTTCGAATGCAGACACACCAAGCAGTTTTGGAAGGAATTTCAATACTATTATTACACATTGACAAGAGAATTCGTGTGTCTGACCTTACAAGACGTTATTACAGGAATACTACATACAAATTGCCCTTTACTGAATTATTTGATACTGATCGCTAAACTATACTTATGGGGTTGTAGAAGAAATCAGACTCTTCCAGTCATAACTGCCTTTTCATCTAAGGTTAAAATTAAGTATGAAACAGAAAAGTACATATGTGTTAAAACTAATAACATGGGCAAATTTAATAAGAAGTTGGCTCTGCCTTTGGACTCTGTACCATAGTGTTGTCTGTACTTAGAACGTATTTTTTCTTTTTTTTGTATAATTACTTTACCGTTAAAATTCATAGTGTAATGTAATGTAACGTATTTGTAATTTGTTGTAACGTTGGTATTGTAACGCTGTGGAGTATTTAATAAACGTTTGAATGAAAAAAAATGGAGTTTGAAAAAGGGAGTAGCACTCTCTCTAGGTTGTGCAAAGAAGATGGTGCGGCGACATTTGTTCTGCTTAATACAAAGACAATCTGAACTGGTTTTGCTGGCACACCCCCAAGCAAGAATACCGTATCTCAAATAGGGATATATTAAAGCATAATAAATTTGTTTCAGTATATTCAGATCTACGTAATATCTTAGTTTAGAAAGGATTCCCATAATTCTAGCTAATTTATTATTTACCTGTTGCATCTGTGGTTGTCAGTTGAGATGTTTATCTATATAAACTCCCAAATACTTTATGTAATCTTTTTTCAATACCAGCGATGTTTATCTTTGGGTAGCATCTAGATGATGAGACTGACGTATAAATGGTATTTACAATATAAATAGATAACTTATTTAGAGCACAGTACCGTAGTTATAAATTTGTTAAAGCTCTTGATTCATTAAGGGTTCAAGTTGTTTCAGTTAAGTTGTCGCTAGAGAGAAATAAATTGGTATCATCAGCAAAGCACCGCACCGAAAGTTTGTTACACAGTTTGGTAAGTCGTTCACATAAAGCAAAAAAGAGGACCTAGAATCCAACCTTGGGGTATACCACAGGTAATATTTTCATAGCTAGATTTAGTAGAGTCAATTCTAACATATTGTCTTCTATTGTGCAAATAAGTTTCAAACAAAATACGTGGTGTACCCCCGAATTCCATATAGATAGAGTTTAGAGAGCAGTATTTTATGATTTACTGTGTCAAAAGGATTTAATGGAGCCGAAACCAATTGTGGAATTGCACGCATTTTAGGCATCCTACTGATGAACAGTTGCGACACATAGATATATCTTTTTAGCAACTAAGAAAATTTGCAGTCTGTCTACTTTGAATTGATTTGATAGGTCAAGAAATAAGCCACATGTTATTTGACCTTTATCAGTAGCCAGCTTCAGATTGTCAGAAATTTCAAGAATAGCTTGTTATGTGGAATATCCTCTCCTAAATCCAAACTGATATTTGTACACGAATATTTATGTTATTTCACGACCTCTGCTAGCAGGGAAACGGTTGGTGAGCGCGTACGATTTTTATTCACAAGTTGTGTAAAACAAGCGAACGAACGTAGCGAATGAGTTTGTTTTACACAACGAGTGAATAAAAATCGTACAAGCAAACTAACCGTGAAATAACTTATTTATTATATACATACCGAGATTCATAAGCGAACAGGACTCAAAGATAAACATATCTTTATCTTCTTTCAAAGAAAAACAACGCGCGGTCAAGCCGCCTCACAGTTCGAGAGTTGCACTGAAATGGCTTCCTTGTAAATTACTTTACATCTAAATTATCAAAGCAAAAATGCCGTTAAAAGGCAGAACTAGTTAGAATAAAATAAGACATCATCTACGGAAGTTCAAAATTTGAAGTACAGAAGTGAAAACCTGAGACTTCATTTTTTGTAGCTTATCAGAATCCGGCTTAACCTCGGTGTAAGAACTCACAACTGACGTCACAGAAATCGAATGCAACTGACGTAAATTACTAAATAAACAAGTTCTCTAGGTTCTTCTTGTTCTCGTGGTTCTTGTAGTTCTTGTGGTTCTCTAGGTTCTTCTTGTTCTCGTGGTTCTTGTAGTTCTTGTGGTTCTCTTGGTTCTTCTTGTTCTCGTGGTTCTTGTAGTTCTTGTGGTTCTCTAGGTTCTTCTGGTTCTCGTGGTTCTTGTAGTTCTTGTGGTTCTCTAGGTTCTTCTTGTTCTCGTTGTTCTTGTAGTTCTTGTGGTTCTCTTGGTTCTTCTGGTTCTCGTGGTTCTTGTAGTTCTTGTGGTTCTCTTAGTTCTTCTGGCTCTCTTGATTGTCGTGGTTCTTGTGGTTTTCGTGGTTCTCCTTGGTCCTGTGGTTCCCCACAGCTCTCCCTTGGCTCTTCTTGTTCCCCGCTACATCCCGTTTACAATCCTCCCTCCCCAGCTCTCCTTGAGTCTTCCTGTTCTGAGCAAGCAGTGCTAAATGGTCAGTTGCTTTCTCCAACAAAGTGTAGGTACCTCATGTATGGGGACATACAAAGAGAAAGTAAACATGGCGAGACACAGCTTTTTTGGTATTCTTTTGCTTCTTTTCTATTTGTCTAGCTATGTTGCTGTTATCGTGAACAGAGAAACCGAAGCCTTTATCCAGACAATGCTTCACAGAGAAGGTGTGTGCGCAGTAACCAAACCGATTCGTGCATTTCCTCGTGGAGACTATCTTCGGAACACACTCGGCAACACGTGTGGAGGATTTCTTGTACCTGATATTTTGTTCTGGGACCCAACGTTGTATTTTTCTGGTCTTGTCACTTGTGTTACGTTGCCCTACCTGTGAGGAGCAAGGATTGTTTGAGCAGTTGCATCCAATCCGCTGGAAAGACGGTAGCCGAACTTACGAGCAGCCGCGTCAACTGTTACGAAACGACGTGCTTCTTGTCAGCAGACTTTATCTGTGCAAAAATAAACACCAAATTCTCAGCCATGACTCAGGGATCCTCTGTCAAATAAAAGGGGAATTTCTTCCTCCGTTTGTTCTGTGCCGCAAAGTTGGTGTTACCAGAGAAATGTTTCAGTTTGTTATATCTCATGTCAGAGCAGGAATGACTATCTCGGACATACAGATCTTATGGCAACAACCTAATGTTACAAGTCTGTCTTTGAGTTGATGCAGCAGCCCTCAACTGCAGAAAAACTTGTCCCCTTGCACAGCTGCCATGACATAACAACTCCAGCTTCATTCATAACAATGAATAAGCTATCATAGAGACGTACCCATTTTCCATTGCACCAAAACCCAATGTTTGAAGATACCTTAAAGGTGTGGTCTGCCCTGAGGGAAGAAGCCTTCATTTGACACATCCTTGCACAAAACAAATTTTCTCTCTCGAAGTTAGATTGAATGTAGCAAGCAGTGACTATTTTTTCGCCCACTTTGCGGCCTTTTGGTGAAAAAATGGGAAATTTACGTCAGTTGCATTCGATTTCTGTGACGTCAGTTGTGAGTTCTTACACCGAGGTTAAGCCCAGAATCCGCATGCTTGAATTGACAAACACTTGCCTTTCGGTTTTAGATCCCTTTGCTTTGACTGAAGCGCTTTCCGAGTTTGCTTGTCTTTCACAAGGCAAAGTCCACAGTTTTTTTTTTCTTCAAATAGCGCTCAAACCTAGCGAAGAATGCCCTTAAGGAATCAGGCTCGTATTCCTCGTTGTCTTCTTTTTTGCGAACCGTTATAACGAACGGATGTTACTAAAAGGAAGAACGGGGAGCGGGGAACGGGGAACGGGGAACGGAAGTCCAATAACAAGTAGTCAGCGGTATCCTCCATAAAAATAAAAAAATGGCCGATCAGAACCCGGTAAGATCGATGATAGAGAAGCGTCGAAACAACACTTGAGGTCGCTATTTTACCAATGAACTAATTATGCTCATGAGGTGCTTAAAATACTATGGAGGTAATAATTTCATGACATTTTTCACCTTTTCGCGTTTTACTGAACAACAAAATGTTCCAAGTAACAGCAGTTGAAAGAAGTTATAGTCGGGACAAAATCACAAAAACTCTCAAAGCACAGCCATATTTGGAACTCAAGCAAATCTATTACTGTGTCTAACTCACAAAGCAATGAACTACTTTTACTTGACGCGTTTCGTAGGGTTTTGGCTTAAATACATGCTGAAAGATAACGTAGATCGAAGCAGTCAGGTGTATTTCCTCGACAGTAATAGTGTGGCAGTGGAGCTCCTTCCTAGCTGTAGCGTTTTTTTTTCAGGCCCAAATTAAAACATGTTGGCGAGGAGATAAAACTGTAAGTCTAATAATATTATATTTACAAACCTATGATGAGAAGTAAGTGCAAATTGTATTATTTGAAAAGACAAGATGGATCAGGTTATTTAATACATCAATAAAAGGCAACTTTAAACATATTAACATGCAATGTGCCAGGAATATCAACCATACCTTGCTCATAAAGATGACAGTTGTTTCAGAGCAAATGGCTATGCTGTTGTTTTATTTTATTATAACCATGGTTGAAATTTTGCTTCCCTTTGTTTGGGGGTACAGTAATATGAATTTTGTGATTATGAGTTCAAAACAAAGAGATTAAAATTCAAACTTAGGATAAAAGTGAACCACAACTGAGCTGCAATATTAAGTGTTGCAAGTGTACATGGGGAACTACTTTGGTTGGAAGGTACAGTACTTTCTAAAGGCTAGCTGTTAAAATATGCATGGGAAGTATACTTCCTCTGTTCAGCCCTCTGGATGCCTCTTTTTTTTCCTTTAATGTTTTTGCAGAGGGGAGCTCCGCTTCTCTTTAATGAAGGTTATTTTTACTGTGGAGAAAAATATTTTAAGCTCAGTGTAAAACTGAATGTGTCAGTGACTTAAACCAGTTAACCCTTTAAGTCCCAATAGTGTCCAAGATCAATCTTCTCCTTACAATTATCCATACACAGTAAATTGATAAGTTATGAGAATCAATAAAATGATCACCCAAGAGAAAATACTTTGATCTTTGAACAAATTCTCTCAACTAATTCTTTAAGGAAATGTATGGAGATCAGTTTGGAGAATTTGTATGTGGATACTGGGGCTTAAAGGGTTAATATTGTCAAGCTGCTTTAAATATTAGCTTAATTCAGTAACATTGCAGTGCACCTACCATCAAGCATCACATCATCAATGTTGCAGAGGTTGGCAGCTTATTAGAAGGTGGTTGATAAGCCTTCAAGCAAGCTGTCTGTAGTTTTGGAAATAAAGAGTTCAAGGTCTCACACAAGCGATGGGAGGCAAAAGATTGGAGTGCCAATATGTTTTTCAGTAAACACGCGCAACTGTATGTGTATAGTGGCCACATTACACTTACTCAATGTTTCATGTAAAATAACGCAACAGATCTTGCTACCCATTTTCCCTAATTTTATTTCCCCTTCCAGGGGGCATAATTTCTTTTAACATATCGGGATTTTAAATAAAGGGGATGGAAGCTTTTAAATGAATAAAAATTCATTTAATGAAGCACAGTATCAAAGAAATTAAAGAGAAGAATCAGACTACAGTAACAGTAGCCAAGAGGGGAGGAGGGGGGTGGGTTCTCACTGTATACCCTGTAGTGACAAATGGTACCCCTTTCATATACCTAATTTTGAATGCTACATCCCTTTTTGACTGCTGTAAATACACCATTTTACAATATGAATACCGGTAAATTGCTAAAACAGGTTTTCTTGTCTCTCACATCCATAAAATGCATCTGTGACTGATCTCATTTTGATCCTTCAGCTGACTGAATGACAGATGTCCCTTTGATATACTTCAACTATAAAAAAAGACCCTTCCCTTTCATGTACCTAAAGCCTGAAAAAGGTAACCTTTTTGGGGGGAGCCTCTCTGTGTAGGCCATTATAGTACCCCCTACTGCACTGAGAACAGTACTTGTTACAGTGATATTGTATTGTATGAGTTGCACCAAACGTTTTGTGCCCATGAAGAGGTACTTTGATTATTTTAAGATAATTTTAATTTTTCTTCAAAAGAAAGGGAAGAGTTTTGGATCTCATTCTTATCCAATGGTTTTGATTCAGGAAAGGGTCGTCAGGGGTATTTCGCAGAAAGACAAATGGCCACTGTACAACTTTGAAATGTATGAAAGGCCGCACGTACAATTATGTAAGCGTAAAAGTAGAAACTCGCTTAATTTGACGTTTAATCTCGATACTTTATGTCGTACCTCTATTTGATTTACGTGATTAAAATTAACGTGCGGAACCAAAAACGCATCAGTGGAAATCCATCCTAACGTGTCAGGGATGTGTTTATACGGGTCTTGCAGCACTTCATGTCCACAGAATAGAAATCCCATATCGAGCTTTTCCGGGACGTGTTGGTCCAAGAATTCTATAGCTTGAAAGTGTTGATTATTTTGGAACAACTGATCACTTCAGTGGTCGAAAAAAAAAGAATAATCTTAATGAGCAAAACTTCAAGGTTTACTGGAAAATCAGGATCGAGGATCCATAAATCAGGGATCGAGGATCGGTTAAAAAGAACTTGAAAATAAAATAAATAAATCGTGGATCAGTGGTGATGTTGCCACAGACTGTAGATAAATTTCACAGAACATAACCTCGTTCGCTGTACTGAACACTAAATTCAAGTAAACTAATCCGGGTTTGTCTGAGTCAGTGATTGTTTTGACGAGAAAGAGAAATTTTCCTGGAAAATGAAACGCTTTATCCCGGTGATACTGTAATACAAGAAAAAACTTTAACAGTTTTTAATTTTTAAGTGTACATTTGCTTTCAGTACTCCTTATTTTTCTTGTAATTGTTGTATTCACGACCCCACCAACAATGCTGTTCTTTTTATCGTGCCGTAAACTAAGGTTCTTAGCTACCCACCTACCTACCTATCTATCCATCTGTCTGTCTATCTATCTATCTATCTATCTATCTATCTATCTATCTATCTATCTATCTATCTAACTACCTATCTATCTATCTACCTATCTATCTGTCTGTCTGTCTATCTATCTGTCTATCTGCCTATCTATCTATCTATCTGTCTGTCTGTCTGTCTATCTATCTAAAATGCATGCTGTGTACAACTCTAAACATTGTACTCTGAGACTGTACGGAGATATTAAAAGTAGATACTAAGCAGCTATGGAAAATGTCATTACTTTCACGCGATATTGATATCTTATAAAACGGACAACAAATTCAGCAGGAATACGCGCAAACTGAATTAACTGTGTGTTGTATAAGGTTCTGTTAAACTTCCACTTTTTTCCTGTGCTGAACATATACTGTACCGAGCCGTTTCTCGGTCCGGTACAAAGAAGCTATGTATATTTATACTCACAGAGTCATGGGCCCCTGATACCGATAAAAATCATCGTTCAATTTTTCGAGTGTAAAATCCCTGAAAGAGTACTCCTCAATGGAGAAATATCAATATGTAGAAGGTTTTCAAAGGCTTCACACCGGTTTGAGGCTAAGATGTGCGGCCTGTCTCTCCTTGCAATTTTTTGTACTTTTTGAGTATATATATCATGACATACAACACTCGTTTTGTATTCCAAACGAAAAAGTAGTATAACAGCTCCGGGGGCTTTATTCCAAGCGCGGGAGACTCAACGCTGCTAAAAGCGTTCTTGTTCATTTTAGAAAGTACCATATTTGGAACGAGAAGAAGAGACCAAACTTCGTAAACAACGTGACGTAATTTTCCTTCAGGTTCCGCGCCCGCTTAAAAAAATGGCCGACAAACGGGGGAAAAACTCCCGAAAGCCGAGAAAGCTTTCAAAGGTTGAAACCAGGAATATTACCGAAACACTGAACAGGATATTATTGCCTTACCACCCGGGCCAAACGTAACATTATGAAACCCATTCACGACCTCGCAACTTCTTGAAGTTGTCACTTCATAAACCGATGCCTCGTTGACCCTCAGCACAGTAAACTTATACTGCAAATAGGCTTTCAAAATTCTTATGTTAAAAGTCTAGAATAAACAGTGAAAAATATTTCCGAATAAAATTCATTTTAATTTAGCTGCGTATCGAAAGTGTCCAAAACCTGAACCTGAGATCTTCGCAAAAAGTGATGCTTGTAATGAATGTGAGAAGCATTTTAAAAGCTTAAATTAAACTTAGATGTTGTAGTCACGATCGTGTTTTGAGCTAATTTTATGAATGAACAAACTCGAAACAATAGACAGAGAAGCCGTTTTTTTCCAAAAAGTTAATCCTTTAAAGCAATTCGGAAAACACTATCTGGATAGTGGATCTGTTTGTGCAATTGACATCGGCTAAGCACATGGCAAAATTCAACACAAAATCCGTCTCAAATCAGGGCACATTTTGTAATTTTTCTTTAGCGCCGAACAGAAAAATTTATAAAACGTCTATGAAACATTTAAAAATACATAAATTCCCTTTCAAAAGCGTAATTGTCTTCGCCATAGAGTGCAAAATGTACCTGAAAATTCAGCAAAAACTTCGCTGACTTGGTTGCATTTCAAAACAGACCATGGGCTCCGCCGTGAAGAAAACAAGGTTGAATTCCTCGAAGGACGATTTCTTGATGAAAAGCTTCCTTTTCTCCACAAAAAGAAAGCTGAGCATTCTTTTGAACTTTCTCTTTCCATTTTTTGTCCTTTAACGGTGTATTTTTAACCTTGAAATGCAGAACTCTTGTCTTAAAACATCTGCATGGTGATCGCGCAGCAGCCATTTTGTTGAAAATGGTATCCGTCACTAAGATGGTCAAACTGAATATTCACGAGCATTGAACACGAGTTACACGTTTCAACCCCTTATGGGTTTCTGTATAAACTTAGATGTTGTAGTCATGATCGTGTTTTGAGCTAATTTTATGAATGAACAAACTAAAAACAATAGACAGAGAAACCATTTCTTGAAAATTTTTATTTAAAGTCCAAAAAGTTAATCCTTTAAAGCAATTCGGAAAACACTATCTGGATAGTGGATCCGTTCACGCAAGTGACATCGGCTAAGCACATGGCAAAATTCAACGCAAAATCCATCTCAAATCAGGGCACATTTTGTAATTTTTCTTTAGCGCCGAACAGAAAAATTTATAAAACGTCTATGAAACATTTAAAAATACATACATTCCCTTTCACAAACGTAATTGTCTTGGCCATAGAGTGCAAAATGTACCTGAAAATTCAGCAAAAGCTTCGCTGACTTGGTTGCATTTCAAAACAGACCATGGGCTCCGCCGTGAAGAAAACAAGGTTGAATTCCTCGAAGGACGATTTCTTGATGAAAAGCTTCCCTTTCTCCACAAAAAGAAAGCTGAGCATTCTTTTGAACTTTCTTTTTCCATTTTTTGTCCTTTAACGGTGTATTTTTAACCTTGAATGCAGAACTCTTGTCTTAAAACATCTGCATGGTGATCGCGCAGCAGCCATTTGTTGAAATGGATGTCCGTCACCAAGATTTCCAAATATGGTCAAAATGAATGTTCACGAGCATTGAACGCGAGTTACACGTTTCAACCCGTTATGGGTTTCTGGTAACATCCTATAACGAACTCGTTGAGAAACTTGTTCAGCTCTTGAGGAGTCAATTCGTCCATTTGTCTCGTCTCGCCTTTGAAAACAAGAAATTCGTGGAACAGAGCCGGAACAGAGCAACTCGTTTTTGGTCTTTTTCTTGGTGTTTTCATTTTCCTGTCCGTCTATGAACTCTTCTTCTGATGAATCTAGGCTCTGAAATCGGTTAGTCTGATTTGAAGTCATCTTTCTAAAGAAAAATGCGCCTAAATTCTTAGAAATGTGCTATTTGTCATGCAGTCAAGAGGAGCAGCGAGCGAGCGACACGGTTTTGTTCACTAGTGAAAATAATGATATAGCCAATCAGAGCGTCGATACGTCGTTTTTCACTAGTGAAAAAAATTGTATGACCAATCAGCTGGCTTCTCTAGCGCGAAGAGACTATTTTTATCTCGATGCTTTTGGCGCGTAAATCTCAGTATATATATAATAAAATTGATTATAGACTAGACGCTCTAGCACTTTACTGAATGGTGAGAGAGTTGCTATGGACCGATAGTTGCTAGGGTCTGTAGCATCACCACCCTTATACACTGGGGAAATTGTGAGACTTAAAATATCAGGAACAATTCCAGTTTCAATAGACTGGTTACAGGAGCCCCCGCTGGTTACACATATTTTTTAAACATATTGACAATGGCTGGGCAGCTATTTTGATTAATTTATTAGGAATATCTAAGGATGACTTATGACTGATCATTTAAACATTTAAATAGTAAACATACTTGGGTTTCGGTAACACAGAGCATAACAAAACTAGCTACTGGAGCCGATCTTATGAATTGGGTTGGACGTCCTTCGCAATTTTCATTCTTTTGGCCAGGTTTTGACCCACATTGACAAAATGCTTATTAAACTGGTCAGCGATCTCAGCCATATTTGCATAGGCTCTATTGCTACGTTCAATTTTCGAGATCCATGGCCGTGCAGCCATGTAATACTGATCTTCTACACTATTTTACCTGGAGCCTTCTCGCAGTTTTCTCCTTTGAAGCCAAAAGTGCAAACACAGAGGTATTTCTTGCTCGTATATCCTGTGAAGCATGTCCCGCTGTTAAGACAAGGATTACTGATGCAAAGGTTCTAATGGAGAATGTATATTTTTAGAATTACATTAGAAATGATGTACCTTGCTGTGATCATAGGAGATAGAAAAAGGGATTATTTGGATCTCTCGAACCTCTCAATATTTTCTTTTTCTTCCAGTGAAGTTGAAACATTGGAATTGGGATTTTTCTGGAATTGTCGATCTATGGGAGCGAAGACATATATTTTCATATCATAATTGCTATAATAATAACAATAATAATGATAATAATAATAATAATAAGAAGAAGAAGAAGAAGAAGAAGACTTTAATGGCTGTCACAATTACTGGTATATCTAGAACAAGTAGTTTACATTATTGGCCCAGTGTAATGATATCAGGATCAGTATCATCATCATCCATTTTTCTAGTCGATATCGTCATCAGCATTATCATCATCATCAGCAGCAGCTCATCATCCGCCGTTTTAAATTACCTTTATTTTCTTTATCGAGAAATAGCGAGACATACAATCGGCTGTCGTCGGTTTATCTACGTATGTTTTAAACCTATTTTTCATTGGTACCTCTGTGAGGCCTCTATAACTCCAGCCCTGTCGTGGTTTAAAATGTTGTGGGTGCTGTATGTGATCCGAATCACTAAGCTCACACACAACTTTGTCGTTCACAGGCGGACCAATGTTTATCGACACGCATCTACTTTCCATAACACATCTGTGATGACAAGGCGTGTATATTCCAATAGTAAGATTTAAAAACACGTGATCTGCCAAATAATGGCCATCGTCCGGTGGAAAAAACTTGAGACGACGACAACCGTCTGCAAAGGAATAGGAAGTAAATGGTATCAGGGTCTTACTAGGATGTAATAAGTAATAGGCTCTAAAAGAAAACCTCGGTGGAGTAGCTGATACCGACTCGATGGAATACCAAGTGACTGGAGCAACTGTTCTCACATTGTTATTTTACCAAGTCAAAAGTGCTAATTGTAAACGTCATTGTGAATATCCCCCCAGTCTTTGACGGTCGATAGAGTGCTACGAAGAACATGCTGATTTCAGAAATGTCGGGGCTGCAAAGAGCATATCTAAGCCTTGAGGAACCACATGGAGCATTGTCATTTGAATGGCAGGGAGGATTGTATGTCAAGTTCATCGATTTCCAGCATTTGCTAGCGTGCACACAGAAAGATTATAAGAGTATTCTCCAGATATATGGCATACTTAAGCACATTGTCCGAGTGATTTAACAAATATTCTATACTGACTTTAGTAGCTCGGTTAGACGCTTTGATCTGAGCTACCACGTTAATTCAGGTGTCCGATGTCCACATCCTACATCAACCCTATGATGTCATTTTCACGCCAAAAACCGTTAAAATCGAAAAAAAAAACATACCATTGTTTGGAATACAAAGATCTTTTATCCAGCAAATTTTGAGCTCAAACGGATAAAAGCTGCAAAAGCAGCTTCTAGGAGAACGTTTCAGGCTTCATTTGTGCCACCTTGTATGGAACAGGCTACGGATCCGCGGCAAACAATTTTTTTCGGTCTTCGTCTCGCCTCTGACAGCCTCATCGCTATGACTTTTATTTGACATAATTCTTTTTACTTTAAACTCCAAAATTTTCCACGCATTTCGGCATATGTATCGGTCTGGTTTTTTTTTGCTAAAATATTGAATTCGTAGGTAAATCATGCCTGGATGAATCATTGCTGGTTACCTGATTAAATAGTTTTGTCACGGTGGAATTTATCACTTACGACTCGTCATCATCGAGAAGTCACAGCTTAAAATCCAGTTAGGATATTAAAGTCAAGTCGAATGCTTGCCCCTCAGTTATGGCCACACAGCCATCTTAGTTTAGCCTGCGTTTCAAAAGACATAAAATATGATGACCTGACACTGGTTGAATTCTCTGCCGAATTCGCCGCCATTTTGCATCTCCCTACCATTTTAGTCCTGGGACTTGGTGCCTGCATTATTTTGATGTATTAGGCAACCAAATACTCTAATGGCCTACGGTACTCGAGTTGTACACAACCGCAAGTGAAAATTGTGATAGCGTTTCTCTTCAGTCAACTTCATTTTATAGATGATGCTCTTTTTCACTGCGGCATCTTGTTATGCGCAGTAAGAGATGCTCAGTGCAAATCCAGCGAATCACCTAAAAAGAGACCCTTAGCTATAGGTAGAATAAATGTGTTGATTTGCAATATCGATGGAAAGGTTGTACTGTCTGAGTCATAACGTAGCTTAATCATTACTAAATGACTCAGTGACTGGGCTGTAAATGGTATTTGAAGCCCGCATAATGTTTTCATGTTAAACAATTTTTCCTTATGAAATACATTTCTACGATTTGGCCTTGTCTACGAAATAGCAATTAATATGTAAATACGACGTTCTTTATAATACTCTTTATACAGGTCCAGACTTGACTTTAAATTCCGCTTTGTTTTGTCTAGTATATCACAGTTGCAACTGAATTTTTACCACATCCCTTTGAAACTTGCGACTGTCGGCAATGTCACACGCAAGGCATCCAAGATCTCGATCCTACTGGTTTTAAAAGTGATTGTTAGATCCAAAAACATATGCTGATAGAGAAAAAAAACATTAAGCTTTTTTACCCGAATTCGGATCCGCGTTCGAAACAGAACGTCCACAAATAAAGTAACTGAATTTCTTCCAGCTTTTCTTTTTGCGACTGCTTTTAAAGAGGCCGTCATAAAAGAAGAAAAGAAAAACCACCACGATGCATATGATCTTTCACTTGTTAAATATCTCCCCAACAGCTCAAATATTCAAGGGTTTTTATTACGTATGTATTATATATGTTATCAAAATTTACCCTGATCGAGCGACAAGTACTCAACTTTGATTTTCTACCAAGATCAGATCATTTAAAACCTGGTTGATATGACTGGTAAAAACTGGTTTTAAAACTGTAAATTTGTCGAAGTCAATCAATAAACGCGATCTTTGGTGTTTATCAAATGTATAACCAACTTGCTGCTACACCAGATACACCCTTTTACTTAACTGTTACATTTGAGGACTATGATAAACTATTATCTGGACGCTTTTTCACGTAAACCTTTTTTGACAGGAATAGGGTGGAATTTGACAGGAATAAGGACTACCTACTATTACTACCTTGATGTGCAATTGCGATGTAGTTCAGCCAAGCACCCCAAACCAAAAATGCCAAAAAGAGAGTTAGCACAGACAAGCGACAGGCTGACATACTGAAGACCACGAGAAAACCATTCCCGAGTCTATCAGATTTTACAGGTCTTGGCATGGATGTCACCGTTCGTCAGACTCCACGATCGATCCCGAATAAAACTGAACGCCGACTGGGAAGGAAGAAAATCAGGACCCTAAATTTATTGAGAATAAACAGGATAGGTTCCTGTCCTCGTTTGGTATTAATCTGACGTTACAATTAAGGAATATTAATCATTGAGTGACGTCATGCTGTGGTGAGAGTTATTGGCCGTTTTATTGTCTTATAAGGACCAATCAATGAAGAGTGCGTGAGAGCCGACACAGACAAACGTATCCCACTATACTGGGGAGCGCTCCCTTAATTAGATTTTGCAGGGCTTGGTAGATACTGTTCATCAAAGTCATTCAGTCATATTTAACAGAATGGTATGGGATCAGCTCATTGGAGAATAAGCACTGAGGATAGGATCCTAACCCCTTTTGGTATAAGTTTGATGTTTTTTTCAATGAAGAAATATTAATGACCGAGTGACATCATGCTGTGGCGAAGGGTATTTCACCTGAATGAAGTAGAACTACTGCTGTTTTGTTGATTTTGGTACCAATTTAAGACAATTGTAGATGGGTCTGGTGTTTGAACAAAGTCGGTAATTAGAAAAACACCGAAAACGATAATAATTCAGAAAGACTATTGAGGTCTCTTCGATATTTTGGCGGTAAAAGATGAGGTCGTCTCAAAACCTACCTTTGTTAATTAAACAATATATTTTGGATTAATAATTAAAATGAAAAAATTTTTCTGAAATCCTTTATTAATTGTTACTCAGCATAATTAGTGAATGTTAAACCCTCATCTCTTTTTTTAATTCCTTCTAACCTGCATGGTAAACATCAGCTTCTTCCTGTGAAAACTTCACTGAGCTTCGATCAGCTCTGTGAGACAACCGTTGAATTTCCCGCCACGATTCTATCCATATGCAATGAAAGGTGTACACTACTCAGTTTTTAATTGAACCATGCTAACCCGAAAGCTTGTTTTTAAGATGTTGGTAAAGTTTTCAATTCTCTGCCTCAAGTTAGAGAGGGTCTGCAGTTTGAAAAATGAGACACAGAGTAAAGGGTATTTCGTTCGATTGTTTGATTAGACGTTTATTAGAAAGAGCGTACACTTGTTATAAATACTTAAGATTCGAGGACGAGGTCAACTACGATGACGAGATTTAACATAAGGTTTTTTCGCCCTTTCTAAAAAATGGAGACCCTGGCAGGAAAGCTCCATTGTACTTTTTTTTCACCAGGAGTTAGCACCGTTCAGGCGCGGATCCAGGATTTTGAAATGGGGGGGTGAATTTTTGTAATAATGTAATAGACTCATTTGCGGATTTCTCTACCGGGACGACTAATTTCTTGTCGAAATAGTAAATACTTAGCTTTTGGTGCCTTGTTGCATTCGAGTTGTTGCTAGTCGCTAAAGCTTGGAAACGAGGCGTTTTTGGATTACATGCTGGACAGTGTGTTTGTGGGCTCAAAATGAATAAATTGATTGGTAGAACCGGTCATCGCTGATGCAAATTCTCCACCTCAATCAGAGAAATCAGAGAAATCAAATATTATTTCAATATTTGAGGGATAAGAAAAAAAAAAGAAAGGGGCCAGAAAAAGGGGGGTGAAAATTCACCCATTTCACCTCCCCTGGATCCGCGCCTGCCGTTATGTTTATTGAAGGAGGTTAAGCCCTCTCCCTGTCGCAAAATGATAAAACTTCCAACTGTTGATAACTTGTTTCCACCCGCTATGACATTCTCGCTAAAACTCGTAGTAGAATAACGGCGGTTTTCACGTTTTCTCTCGGCAAAGTGACTCTGGTTCGGCCGCGCGCACTACTTGGTAAAATCTCGTCCTCTTAGTCATCTTTGACTTCGCATCTAAAGGTATCTAATTGTATGCAATTGAATACAGGCTCTTATCTCATCCATAACCAGTGGCAAACATGTCGACACACTCCGACGGAAATCCGGTCCTTTTTACTTAAAATCGCTGCTAGTGACACATGTGTGAGCTATAACTCTTACCCTCTTTCTCCCCTTCGTTCAAAGTTGTTAGGGACCTTAAGATCCGACGACGGTGACGGCAACGGGAACGCCGCAAAAACAATAGGTTTAATTAGCAAAACAACAATTTTGCACGTGCATCACGCCTTTTTGTACATTTCTTTGCCGTCACTGCACGACTACGACGCGAAAATGCCTAATTACACGATGTTTAGAGGACGTACACAAGCGACGACGAACTTTCCTCTCTCTTTCTGAACTTGGATGTGGTTCTTAGGAATTCAACTTTTGGAGGGTTCGCCTACATTTGACGAGGTTAGTGACTTGGAGTAATCGCAATGAAGATTGAAAGAATGCGAATTCACTTTTTCAGCGACGTTTTCTCTGCCGTCGCCGTCCTCGGATCTTAAGGTCCCTAATAAGTGACAGTCTCAAATATTTTTGCAACTGGTTGTAGCTACCTATGAATGATGCAAAGTAGAAAGGATCTCGCAACCTACTCAAAACCTCTATACAGAAAGTAAAAGCATGTGTCATCACTGCTACTGGAAACTAAACTTAAAATGGGGCTGAGGTCTAACTAAGCTACAGAATCTTCCCCAAGGTCCTCTCGTTTTACAATATGGTAGCAGTAGGAGGGACTGGGTTCGAGGATTAGCTCACTTCCCAGGGCCCATCTTGTTTTCGTCCCCTTTCGATGAAAGATGACTCCCATTAGTAACCTGCTGCACGCCAGAGAAAAACCTCTTATATACCAAGGGTACCTCTTGTATAAATTCGCTTATCATTATGCATGAGGAATACAGAGATAAAACTGAACTTAACGTAAATCCGCTATCAAGCTCCCGGGGGCTTATTTGAAGTGGCGGAGGCGATTCTATCAGTCCATGAAAAACTAGAATACAAAGTGGAAATGCTCAAGTAAAAGACGTTTAGGTCATGCTGCCGAGGATCACAATCAAATCCGAACTTCTGGTTGGTAAATAAATCATCCCGGATCAGTCTGCACGAAGTTTTACAGTCGTGATTGATTAATACAGTCCCTCATATATTAGGGAAGAATAATTAGGGGAGGGAAGTTGGGCTTGTTAACTTTCTTCCCATGAAAAGGGGGGTGGGCTAATTAGAGGGAGGGGGCTTAATAGAGGATTTACGATAGTTAAAAGAGCGCTTCAGACTCTTTCGTTCTGCACCGTAGTTTTTATCTTTTCATTTTCCCCACCATTCATAAACAGTCTGGCTTCACTGTAAGGAAGTAGCGTCTATGCTAAGCCATAGCATTTCAATTTCCCCAGAGTATGGTAACCATCTTCGTTACTACTTCCAGTTTCACCAAACCTGAGCTGTTTTACCGGAAGCTTTGTCTTGTCAGTCAGAAGACCGCTGTCATTACGCCATACTTGGTCATTAGCATCACAGTTACAGCTATAATTGGGGTCTGCACATGAGTTGGTCATCCCGCATGCGCACTTATGATTGACAGATGCTCCACCCCAGTACGTCATGTTAGAAGAATCACGTGACACCCACCAATCTCATACTTGGTCCCTGTACATCCCTGAGTGTAAACACTCGCTCATGACAAACTGTTCACAGCGACGAGAGACTGCGGTGAGTCTGCCCAGCTGAGACAGACTCACTCCAGTGTAATGAATGTCACGTGAGTAACTTCCTGGGCTCTCATATCCTTTTACTCGTGTTCTTATCTCGCTGTCGTGACTGATACCTGTCACGCCAAGGCCATTCATGTCAGTCATGTTGCAATAAACAGTAAAAGGAGCTAACATTCCCTCTTTATCTGGATCAATGACATAATGTCCACTTTTTGCAATGGGATCAATTTTCTTCAAGTCGCTGCACGACTTAGGAACTGTATTAAATGCAAACTAGCAGTTATAAATTGTTCTTTCATTCTCAAGTCTCTAGAAAAAAGTAGGCTTTACGCATTTTATTTTGTTTTAATAGCATCACCAATGCAAGTATGATAGGAAAACCTGACACCACATTAGCTTGCGCCGGACCGGATATAGTCCGCCTCCCGACCTGAACACCCACGCGGGAAGATAGATGTCAACGTTCCCCAATCCTTTCGTCAGCTGCCTCTCATCGCTCGCTGATGGCAAAGCAATATGAGCAGGCTAGATGTTGCCTGTGCGTTTTTTTTTTTAAGATTAAAAAATGGTGTGGCCATAAACCGTGAACTTAAGGCCTCCTGTAACGAAGCTAACTGAACGGAGAAGCTACTATTATCTCGCACGAAACATAATTTATCAGTTAAAACCGTTCGCAAAAAATTGATTTACTGATCTTTTAATATTCGGAGTTTCTATTTTCGCCTCGTCAATAGGCTTTCACATGACGTCATCAAAATTCAAACTAAAGAATCATGTATCGATCTGGCTGAGTGTTTGCTTTCATAAAGTGTTAGAGCACTTAAAGTATCGTATTTACTCAAATTTTCACTTCGAAAATGCACTTCGTTTTGTAATACAGTGCGCTTGAATTTCTAAGCTTTTGCTTGGCGCGGCATTTACATGGCGACCGAGAGAGCTGTCTTGTAGGTTAAAAAAGTGACTTATTTTGGGAGAACTTGATCTCTGTGCACCCATTGTATCAGAAAACCGGAGTTTTACTTTAATGTTTATGAGTTCCTTGAGAGATGAATTTATGCTTTCGTAGTAAAACTCATCGACAGATGTCTCTATTGGTTTCCAGACATCATGTTGGTGCCCAATTGGATGGACACCAACAGTTTGAATAGTTTTGATTTTTATTTTTGATGACGTGACAGTAAAAACCAGCAATACTACACATGAATAATCAAGAATTAAAAATTCTCCTTTTCCTGACACAGTCTACGGCAAGGCTGTGACGAAACAAGTTATTGAAAGCGTATTTTACCTTTCTCGCAGTTTTCTCCTGTAAAGCCAGAAGTACAGATACAGAGGTATATTTTGCTGGTATATCCTGTTAAGCATGTTCCATTGTTAACGCAAGGTTTAATGGCACAGGGGTTCTAAAGAAAATATAAATCCGTCAAACCATCAAATTAAGGAATTTAGATTTGTTACAGCTTGAAAACAGGATTTGAATATCGTCACCATTATCAGTATTGTTTTGGTTAGCATCCTGATTCCTCTCCTCCTCCTCCTCATCATCATCATCACCATCATCATTATCATTATAATTATCATTCTCATCATCATCATTTTTATCATCATCATCGTCATCATCATCATCATTATCATCCATTTGGAAAACTACTTGTGATTCCTACCAGAATTTCAGATTTGTCATTCTTGATTTTGAATTTATTACACATATTTCTTCTTTTATTTTTCTTTGCGTTTTACTTATTATCTGTAAAATCTGATTTGGCACGCCTCGACAAGACTTTTTTTGCTAACTGCGTGCCAAGAAAATGTTATTGCTGACGAATGAGCCCGCGAAGAAGGCAGAAATAAATATTTTGACGGCACGAGATACAACAGGGCCTGGGTACTAGGCCAGGTGCATCATGGGTAGCCATATCTGGGTTATATAAGGCTGCGTATATCACATGTACGTCATCTAGGCTTACGAACCAACCTCTCTTTGTTTTTTCTTAATTTTTTATTTTATTTATTTTTAGGAGCAACCCTTTCTCGATTACATTGTAAAGTCCCGTAGGAAGGGCTTTGAGCTTGAGCCTTGGTTCCTACCCAGATTTCCTGCCCGCATTTTTTCCCTTCGGGGTATTTTTGGGCAGGTTTTTCTGGCCTCCGTCTGACCGCACTTACTTCAGTTTGTAAGCGGTAGCTCAGCTCTGCAAGTTTTCCGCTTTTTTCCAGTTTCTTATTTTATGTAATTGTACAGTTATCTCAGTTTTGCACCTGCTCCTTTACTTGATATATTTAGTTTCTATGTATGCTTAGGTCAGCTGTTCCGGAACCGCTCTTTAGGAGGAGACATATGTCTCATATGACGCAGTTAGGTTGCAGGCAATGTTACAGACCTCTAGCCAGGGTCGTTATCCATTTGTTTACCCTCAATGTCCTGCCCTAGCCTTTCCGCACAGCGTTACTGGATACTGGGCTACGTGCCTTGTTGGGTACATTAGTGGAGATAATTCCCAGTTTTCCTGGCCCTCAGCCTCTGTGCTCCTGAAGTGTTCCCGGTCCCAGTTAACCGTTGTCAGAGTTTTATTAATTAGGTTCCCCCAGAATAACTGGCAGCCTAACTGGCACTAAGCCTGCGTGCTTAACTGGGGGATTCAGTTCATGAGCGGCCATTTTAGCACGAGTTTTTTCTTTTTGTGAAAGCTAGTTTACGAGTGTGCACATTAGGTATTCACCAGTAATCACCTATTATTGTATTTACATAAGTACTTTGTAGGGTTGGTTCTCGACAAGCCGTCCCAAAATAAACTTATTTGCCATTACGTTTTGTCTGTTGATGTTGTGTAGTGGAGTCACAATTTGTACTTGCACAATTATGATAATAAATGTCTTGTCTTGTCCTACCTCTGTGATACCTCTGTAGGTCCAGTCTTGTCTTAGTTTTAGATCTTGTGGGTGCTGTATGTGATCCGAATCACTAAGCTCACACACAACTTTGTCATTCACAGGCGGACCAATGTTTACTGACACGCATCTACTCTCCATGACGCATCTGTGATGACACGGTGTGTGCACTCCAATAGTAAGATTTAAAAACATGTGATCCCGCAAATAATAACCACTCTCTAGTGGAAGGAACTTGAGGCGTCGACAACCATCTACGAAATAATAATGGGTTGGTCAGTAGTTTAGAGCACAACCGTTAAAGGATATTTTGTTACGCGCAGTAGGAGATGCGCAGTGCAAATTCAACGAATTACCTAAAAAGAGAACCTTAT
>JBBMOI010000018.1:6882500-6960000 GCA_038088405.1 Porites divaricata
CAGCCATGGGTTCTTGTTGCAGATTTGTGTACACTGTTGGGTGGATTCACAAGTTTCTTCGCGCCACACCGAGTTCTCGAAGGAGTGTCTTTTGGTCGCTGAAAGTGCTAAAGCAAAGGCCTCTCTTTCTACAGACAGCCTCTTTTGGCTCTCTAGAGGGTATAGTATATTACGTCTTCCTATGATATAAGACAGACTTATCGCCGATTTCATTTGCAAGTCTCTCGAAAAGCTTCTTTAGTCTCATTTAAGTTTCCTCGAGACTCTATACTTAACTCAGTGTTGGACAAACTTTTGCAAGACTCTAGATTCCATTATTCAGAGTTGGACAAGAGGGAAATGATTATTCCTTTTGATGGAAAGGATTGATAATAATTAATTAATAATGGCCTTTTTCTTTTAGCGGTTTGCGGTCGCGACCAGACAGCTGCGGAGAGGTTCTTCTCCTATTAGAGGTGTTTTCATGGTTCATTATTGTTTGTGCCAAGCAGAGAAGATGTGGTTGGTTTTTTAGCCTTAACCCTTTAAACCCTAAGAGCAAAATTTGAATTCTCATTTGCTGCCCCTATTCATTTCTTACAGAAGTAGTGGGGAGACGTTGATTAAATATCAAGCAAATTCATCTTGTGTGATCATGTGCGTAATTCTCATGACCACTCTGTTTTACAAAGCATTGATATCACAAGGAGAAATTTGATGCTGATCACTCTTAGGACTTAAAGGGTTAAGGCCATTATTGAGAAGAAGGAGAAACAAGGAAAAACTTTTAGCTATGTACCCGTTAATTCAAGGATAACTTTGTGACACTCCAAGGACGACTTTCTTTTTTTACTATAAGGCCTAGGCCAGTTGGCTATTTAGATTGACACCGCATCTTAAGTGTCAACAGCAAAGAATCTCCAAGGATTTTGACGGCAACGAACTTCTTTCTGTGTTATTCGATTATTGGTTCAAGAAAAACTAATTTTGAGATGTGTTCTATTTCGCTGTTTGCTGAATGTGCGAAAATGAATTTAACTTCGCTAATTGAAGGGTATAGACGACAACTGATCCTTGAGCAGTTAGACAGGTGCTCCGAAAACTAAAACCTAAGGCCATCTCAGTTTTCGAGATTACGATACGATACGATACGATACGATACGATACTTTATTCAATGCGGATATTACGCATAGCTATCAGCTAGTTAACGGGTAATCCACGGCCATAATTATATTCCGAAAATTTAAAATTAAAAAACAAAAAAATTATATTACAAAAATTACGAAAACTAAGACCCCTAAAATCGAATCTGTCGAAATATGAAGTCAAATTGTAACCGAAATAGGTCTTATCTGTCAAATTATCTTCTGCCCGATTCTTTCCACAGAGTTTTAGGCCAAATTTAACGGTATATTTAGGTGTCTTAGTTGTCGTAATTTCGAAAACAAAGACCCCTCATAGTTTTCGTTATTAGGAAAACTAAGACCCCCCCCCCCCCCCCCCCCCCCACACACACACACACACACAAAACCAATCCGTAAAATATGTATGAAGTTGAATTACCACCGTTCAAAGACTATAATCTGTAAAACAACCAAAACCCCTATAATATTCAGCATGTGTTACCCACGCGCGGAAAACGCTAGGATAATAAAGAATTACTCACTTTTTTGAACAAGTGCTTGAAGCTCCAGATTTAGTTTTCGCCTCAGTTTCCCTGCATGCAACTGAAGCCAGGAATTAGACTCAGACGGAAAACTCCAAAAACCGAGAAAACAGCAATTCAATTGGGTTTAAGCCATCTTTATCATGCTATGCGCGGTAATCACCCGAGTTGCCGAGCATCGCGTCAATTCTTACAAAAATGGGAAGGTTGGCCACGATTGCGTAAAAAATAACAATGCTTACGTACAGGTACACAATTTCACGTGGCACATAACTGGCTCGGGCTGAGGGTCAGCGAGTAGGTGGCCGAATAGTTTAATTGAAAAAATGTATATATATATTCAGGATCCAACACTGACGATATTTGTAATGTATACCCTTGTTGTTAGTTTTCGCCTTACCTACTTGAGCGTTTGTGATATGGCTCAGCCAAGCGCTCCAAAAACCACAAACCAACAAGAGCACCAACCCAAGAAAACAATGACCTGCCATAATGAAGACCCGTTCAAAATTAACTGATCCCAGTCAGGCTTAGTTTAAAAAGTCCAAAATACATCCGGGATAGCACCAGTTTTGAAACATCTGGACGTCTATGAAGAGACATTCACCTGCTTAATGAGATTGACCCAATAATTGGAACAATTCCAATCTAAATTGACCAACGGAATGACAAACGAATACCAAAAAATTGCCCAATTCTGATTGGCTAACAGCACACGCATAATTCACCATAATTGGTTACTGATGACCAAATTTGAAAGAATTTTGTGTTTAACGAGGAAATGACGTAAAAAATGTGGCCTTCTACGGGTTAATGAACCATTAACCGAGAAGGCGTGGGGACGATGTTGAGTTGTTTTGGTTGTGAAAACAAAATGGCCGACATTTCACTCGTTTCAAGAGTAAGAACTACAGCTGGAACAAGGCGAAGTAATAGCTAAAAACATAGCAAAAACAACAAGAAGACAACTCGGAGGGCGACATCTGCTATTAAGAGAATATTTGCGGAGCTGGACAAACCTAAACGTACACTATCAAAAATGAAATTAAGATCGATGGATAGATGGAGGTAAGCATGTTTTAGTTATGTTTTTAAACTAGGAATTATTTTGAATGAATAATAAAACAATTATTGAATTCGGCTTTCGTATCGTATGAAATATTATAGAGATCTCGGAGGGTGTTATCCGCCTCGGCGTACGGCTCCGACGGATAACACCCTCCTCGATCTCCACAATTCTTCATAAGATACTCAGCCTCATTCATTAACTGTTAAATAAGTTAGAGAGTCTCAAATATTTCAGCAACTGGTTGTAGCTACCTATGAATGATGCAAAGTAGAAAGGATCTTGCAACCTACTGAAAACCTCTGTACAGGAAGTAAAAGCAAGTGTCATCAGTGCTAGACTGGAAACTAACCTTAAAATGAGGCTGAGGTCAAACTAAGCAACAGCCTTCTCCCCGGGTTCTTCTCGATATCCACTCTGGAGGGAGTAGAATAGCCTGGGGTCGAGGATTATCTTAGTGACTTCGTTCTCACGGTCTCACTTCTTTTAGGGGTGACGAATGGTATTTGCGAGCATTCGCGAGCGTGCCGAGCACTGCGATTTTTTTGCGAGCATGAGCAGAAATAAAAAATTTGCTTTGCGAGCTTGCGAGCAACGCAAAAATTTGGGGAGCACGAGCAAGCGAGCACTCGTTTAAATTTTGCGAGCAAATCGAGCAAAGGTAAAATTTTGCGAGCAGTTAAAAATTTTAATGAACCATTCATCATCTCTTGTTTTGTCCTTTCCATTCATGGGACGGGAAGAAGACGACTCCGATTAGTAACCTGCTGCACGCGGGAGACGGGGGGCTTATTTGAGAGGGTGGGGGGATTAATACAGTCCATCATTTATTAGTGAAGAATAAATAGGGAAGGGGAGGGGAGGGAGCCTTAATAGAGAGGGGGACATATTAACTTTCTTCCCCTAAAAGGGGGGGCTTATTAGAGGGGCTTATTTGAGAAGGGGAACTTAATAGGGGATTTACGGTAGTTAATAGGGTGAAAACGGTTATGAAGCGCTTCAGTCTCCTTCGTTATTTGTTTTTGTCGACTAGACGGTGAACAACGTTCAGTGGCATTCCTTTCATTTTGATGAATAAATACATCGCATTAGTTTATTCCGTCATGATTTACAGAAAATAAAGGACTGTGCACTATCAGGGGGCTCTTATCAAAAAAGCCATAGCATTTCAATTTCCCCAGAGTGTCGTACCCATCTTCGCTACTATTTCAGGTTTCACCAAACCTGAGCCGTTTTACTGGAAGCTTTGTCTTGTCAGTCAGAAGATTTCGCCATACCTGGTCATCAGCATCACAGTTACAGCCGTAATTGGGGTCCGCACATGAGTCGGTCATCCCGCATGCGCACTTATAATTGACAGATGCTCCACCCCAGTACGTCATCTTAGAAGAATCACGTGACACCCACCAATCTCATACCTTGTCCTTGTATATCCCTGAGTTTAAACACTCGCTCATGATAAACAGCTCACAGCGCAGGGAGACTGTGGTGAGACTGGCAAGCTGAGACAGACTCGCTCCAGTGTAATGAATGTCACGTGAGTAACTTCCTGGGCTCTCATCAGTATCTTTTCACTCGTGGTCTGTTCTCGCTGTCGTGACTGACAACTGTCACGCCAACGCCATTCATGTCACTCATGTTGCAATAAATAGTAAACGTTCATCAGACTCATTCGACAGATTTTAACTGAACTAAGAAAGCAAATGTGGACCTTTTAATTACTTACTGATTCTCATAGTTTGATCACAGATAAATTATTCTTCAAGCTAAGAGGAAAAGACTTTAAAAAGAGTCAAAAGCAGCCAAACTTTAATTTGCATAATTAACAGCAGATTTAATTTCGAGGTAAGAATTCTCTTCCAAGACTGTTACTGTGATCGAATGTAATTTATAATTTTGTTTTTTTGTAAGTTTTAAAATCAGTTAAGTATAAATTTTTGGATGTCTTTGCACAATATTTTAAGCAAGAGAGAATAATCTGTCTTAATCTTTAATGAGTTGACTTTAACAGTTTGCAAGACACAAATCAAATCCTATTTCTAATTTCTATCTGCATGTTACTTCCAAGGTTTGTTCATTAAGGTTTAATTTTCGATTGTATGAGATTGCCTGAAACTCAGTGGGACTACCGTACCCGAAAACATTTCAATAAATTACAAAGCAAACTAAAGCGACACCGGTTCTGCCTTAATATGCTTCTTTAAGTTTATAGATTGTTTAGATAACATATGTTAAAGTTTCCTTTAATTAATACTTTGTTGCTCTGGGAGACGGCCAGACCTGGAAAGTTTTCATGTTTATAGTTTGCTTGAGGTATCATGTTTTATTATCAGGATAGACACAATAGACGCATTTTATTGTCTTTAATGATAAGAATCTGTCTAAAAAATGATTGCCAACGAGGCAACCTCGCTTTTTAGCTCGGTTGCCTCGGCGGAAGACTCAAAACCTTGTGTAATGTGGGCAAAAACTCACAAATTCTGCGTAACCCTCTAAAATTGGCATTTTTGACCATATTTGGGTGTAAGTAGGTCCTCATATTTGGCAGTGACGTTATGATCTTGTATTTACAACTCCGTGGTTCGAAATTGGGTGAACCAGTGTGTAACTGTTTGTTTTCTGTTTAAGAAGCCCTAACAGGTGAGCAAGCTTTATTACGATTTCTAGTTTGAAAGGGCTATTAGCTTTATAAATTGCGCTTAAGACAGCTGCTGCAGCTAAACAAGGAATAGGGTTTTACGCTACAGTTTTTGTCAGAACCAGCTTGTTCTTCCAGCTCGATTTACATTGAGGTAGCGTGTTCGCTTCTCTACTCAGAACCAGGGCTTTCAGTGTTATCTTTTCCTTTGTAAATTGAATTTTTTGCGGTAGCTAATCAAGGAATAGGGTTGCATTCTCAAAACGTTTATCAGAACCAGAGTGTTCTTCGCAGTTCGGTTTACATTGAGCCGGTCCTCACCTCCCGTGAGGAATTAATCTCGTACCCAGATCTCACTCTGTTTTACGCCGTGGGAGATCTGGGTACGAGATTAGTGAGGAATGCAACGCATTTGAGGATCTATTGTTTTTTAGAGGTTGTTTTTGCCTTTGGAGAGATTTTCGTCATCCACCTCGTGTCCTTTTGCATCTCGATTTACATTGAAGACAGCCCTCTGAAACTCCCATGAGGAATGATACGAATTTGCGGACCCTTTGTTTTAAAGACCATCATTATGAATCATTCTACCTTTCGAGAGACTCTTTGTCCTGTGCCACTCGATCATTAGATCTTCGTATTTTATTAAAGTTTTTATTTTTATACCTCTGATACATTCCGTCCCATTCTTGCGCTTTTCAAGCATTTTGCTTACCCCATTTTTTTCATATGTATATTACCATGCGGAATATTTTTCTCATCCCTGATGATGCCGTTGATCGGCTCAAGCTCGGCCGGAATTTAATTTTAATTTCTCAATTTTAGCAGTCAAAGGCCTCACTTGAACTATATTTTTATTTCTAAAATATAAGTGGTAACTTGCTCCAATTTACCAACAACGCTTCAAGCTCTGCTCTGAGCTCTGTTGTTATTTTTTAATAGAAGAAAGCCTAGATTTACCAAAGTTTTTTTCTATAGTTGAGTGTCATCCTTTTCTAGGGCGAAATCCATTGTAAACCTGTAAAATTATGTAACAAATCATGAAGATCTGGATACTAGGCACATTCCACAAAAGATAAACGAATTCGCCTCGTTGGCACTTGCTGGAAGGTACCCCTAGTTTAAGCTATATACCAGACCGTCCCGACGTAGTAAGCTAAGACTACTTATGTACGTGTAGGAGAGCACATTAGCCGTAACTGGTTTTTCTCAAAAATAAAAAAATAAAAATAGAAAAAACTGTGACGACACAACGGAATATGATCGAATGACTTTCATGTTTAAAAACTGCGCCATTAACAGTTATACTTTAGACTCAACAGAGTTAAACCTTCTAATTTCCCCTAAAATCATTCAAACCCTAGAATGGTGTTAAATGTATAGTACAAACAAATCCTTCTCAGAAATTGCGACATTTAATTTAGGTTTTATCAAGTGGGAAATTAACTTGGTTATGCTACACCTGATAGATACTCAGTTCGTTTATTAAATATTACATTTGAGGACTCATAAATACAAAATTGATATTTGTGTTTCAAGCCACCCCCCCCCCCCCCCCCCATTCTGTTTTCACAGAAATTGGGATCATCGTATAAACTGAGTGAATTTTTTTTCTACCTACAATTATTTTAATTTATTGCCTTAATGTGCATGCGCAATTGCAGTGTAGTTCAGCCTAGCTCCCCAAACAACAAACACCAGAAAAGAGCAGTTTAACTAACACTGAGAAACGATAGCCTGTCATACTGGAGACCGTTTGAAAAAGAATCCTAGGGCTCGTTCAAATTAAACTTAAAGCAGCGGGAAGAAAGAATGTCACGGTTCTTAACTCATTACGTATAAAGAGGACAGGAACCAAACTCCTTTTGGTATTAGTTTAATGTTTTCCCAATAAAGAAATATAATTAGGGACTTTAAGCAAGACTATACGGAAGGTTCTAGGACGGTGACCGGAAGTAATTTTTTTTTCCGCCACCCGTCAATGCCTCAAGTCAGGGAGTTTAAAAACATCGCTTATTAATAAAAGTCTATTCGCGTTCTTTAATTCTTTATCGCGATTATTCCAACTCGCTAACTTTGTCAAATGTTGGCGAACCCTTCCTGAGGTCGATGCGGAATCCATGGAGTGACAACCCACGGCAAGGAAATGTTAGAAAAAGGGCGATTCATGGGCAAATTCAGGGCTTGCTTTTGTCTTATGCACACCACTTGGTGAGATGATATACACTGCGCATGCCACTGATCACTATCTTGTCACTATCACGAATCAACACCACTATCATCATCCCAATCAGTTTCATTGGCTCGTTCTCTGATAAACACATTTCTTACGAAAAGTGCAAGAGATGTAGTAGTAAGGGAAACAATTTCAGATAAGAAAGCTATTCTACGTTTTAGTTTCAAAGTTAAATTATTTTAAATTTATTAATTGGTAACTGTAAAATAAAAACGGGTCTAATTCTGGAATTGTCAAAATTCCAATTCCCGATAAGAAGTTAGTGTATGGATGTGTTTTTTCTTGTATCTTTTATCACTAGATGTAATATTATCACGTACTAAGTCAATTAAACAAGAGAAACGCTAAAAACTAGATTCAACTTGTCGCATGCGTATTATGCGACAGGTGAGGTTTAGTTTGCTTCCCAGCGGAAGCAAATGTGTATGATCATTATTTGGTTTAGCTAAAGAGCAGAAAACGTTTATTCGCGCGTGCTCGTCGATTTTCGAAAAGAAAAGAAAAAAACCTCTGTGTACAGACTAAAGGAAACATGACCTCACTATCTAAAGAAAATTTTTCTTCTTTTGTCGGTTTTAATAATCACAAGCACGGGACTGTTTTGTTCCTGGTTTTGTTTCGTTATTAAATATTTACTCAACTGTGTGCTCTCTATAGCTACTGGCTAGCTACCTTATAGCAACTAAAACCTGTTGGCAGATGATATCATTATTAGAAAAATTGTCCCTCATGTATTGAATTTTTGCAAGAGTATGCAAAAGTTTATACTATCACTGACGCGCAATCATTGACGTTTACCGCCATGAAAAAAACCTAAATTGCATCATAAGACACAAATGGGCCTGAGATGAATTTCATTTTTTTATGATTAAAAAACATTTTAGTTCTTTGTTTAAGCTTTATTACACAAAAAGGACAACAAAAAGGACTACAATGGCTTATAGAACAAGGGATGTTACATTTGAACGAGGAATATTACTGTTCGAGCGTGCTTGTTTCGCTTTTTATATACTGAGCTTGTATAACGAGGAATTAATACGATCCGTATCAATGAAGCATACGGACGGTTATGATCCGGACGGATCGTACGAACCGTCGGCGTAACACACTGTGCCCCGAAGCAATAATGAAATGCACGCTCCGTAGGTGCTCAGAATACGGACTGTTAACAATGCTGACGGTCTGTACGGAGCGTACGATCCGTCAAATGCTCTTAACGGTCCGTAACAGTGCGGCAGTAGTGGACATGATCGGTTGATAAATGTCTTATTCACGCTTATGTCAACAGCCGCGATGTTTATCTGACGTACACTTTTGTGAGCAGCCTCGTTTTGTTTACCATCTGTTTTAGAGAACGCGGTTTCTTTAAAAAAAACTTCTGTGTTTATATTGCGCAGGACGTGAAGAAGATAAATATTGTATTACACATAAGTGAATTATTTACTCCAGGTGAACTGTCGTATGTGTCAAATAACTGAGTACCCTTTTTTGGAGGGAGGAAGGTAATGAGCCGGGAATGGTTGTTACAGAGTATTCGAAGTCCCATATATATCATGAGTTGTAGACAACTACATAGCTGAAGTGCAATCTACTTTCAAAAGCAAGTTTTCTTAGATTTTACCCACGTGGTGTGATAAAGAGTAGCGTTTAGTGCAATCTTCTTCAGAATAAAGATCAATAAATACTCTTTATGAAAGGGTTTGGCCGAAGTTCACACTACCGTCTGTCCGTCTGCCGGCATGAAAACCATACCGAATAGACACTATAAGCAAAGCCAACACCGCCTGTTTACACTCAGAAAGAAGTAGTTTTGATACTAAACCCGCCTATTTTAATAGTCGTTTACGATGCGTCTTTTTCTATCAGAGCAAGACAAAATCTACTTGAGGGATCTTTTTTTGACGTTATTTGGAAGAAGAGAAAGTAAAAGCGCAGATTTTAATTTTTAAAAAAGGCCAGCTTTGAACACAGTGAAGTCTTTTAAGTTCTCATGTTCACAAATCTGATCTTTACATTTAGATCATTTTAAAAGTACGAGTTTTTAGAACATGGAAATGGCCTATCAACCCCTTAGGCTCAAAAATGCACAAACAAGTTTGTCACACTGGTCTCCATGCTCGTCTTCAAAGAATTAGTTGAGAGAATTTGATAAAAATACTTGACATATTTGAAACTAACTTAAAATACTATAAAAATTAGTTTTCAATGGCACTTTTAACACCGTTAAAGTCAGTCCAAATCAGTCAGTATAAAACCTATTTAATAACACCAGCTTAAAACAGTTTTCAAAAAAAGTTAGCAAATACATTTTAAAAAGTGTTAGATTTGGTATGGCAAACCGCGAAGAACAAGCAACAATGCTTGGAGTCAGTTACATACATCACGAGGTAAAGAAACCTTTGGGCAGGCAGCTCTCATATTTTGTTTGCCCGGGGGGGGGGGCCGCACTTCTTGCTCGACTTACTAAACGAATTAGTTAGAGGATGACTAGCCTGAACCCTTATTTATTGGGCAAAGCAAGATTCTGGATCAATTTAAACTGCCCACTACCCCTCCCTTAAGCCAACGTTTAGACCTACTTCTGTCACTTAGGGCAAAATGTTGGCGTAGGGGAGTGGTAGCTGGGCAGTTGCCTAGAAACCTAAATTGATCCGATTTCCCCGAACGTTTTCGAGCTGGGGCCCGTTTCTCGAAAGTCCCGATAGTTAACGGGCCCGTAAAGCTGTTGTTGTTTGCATGCAAGATGGAAATTTAAATAGTTTTGCATCTAACATGATAAAACTATCAGTTAATGACACAAAATGGAGTATTTTGCTAGCGAGGACCCGCGCTCTTAATCTTTTTATTTCGATTTGAATATTTGATTTCGGGCCCAAAAAGTTACCGGGACTTTCGAGAAACGGGCCCCTGGAGAGAGCGTTACCTGAGCCGACAAATAATGAGTTAACGTAACAGGACGGCAGAAAGAAAAGGACGGCAAAATGATTGTGTGTGACAAATTCGTGAAACGGCTATTACTTGCGTGTTTTGTCGTGATCTTCTCTTACATTAATGTTTTCTGGTCTTTTACAAAAAGATCTGTTTAAAGGAGGGTAAAGTTTGGCGATAAGTTTCAAACAAGATTATTATCAACCTTGTTTACATAAGGTTTGCCGTCTTCTTTCCTCTCCCGTCCTGTTACGTAAGCTCACTACTCTCACTACGAACGAACACTCAACCAACAATAAAAGCTATCCACAGGACTTAAGTGCACCGAAAATAAATAACATTTAGACTAAAACGGGACAAGATTGGGTGAACCATGAGTCATCTACCAAATCAAGACAAGATTTGGTAAAACAATTACATCTATCGAGTCGTCCTGTACGCGAGAGGAATTTGTTTCAACATCATTACATTACTCTATCACCACTAATCACCATCTTGTTACTATCATACACCACCATCAACATCCCAATCAGTTTCATTGACTTATTCTCTGATAAACACATTTCTTACGGAAGGTGCAAGAGATGTAGTCGGTAAAGGGAAACAATTTCAGATAAGAAAGTTATTCTACGTTTTAGTTTCAAAGTTGAATTATTTTTATTAATCTGCAGCTGTAAAATAATAACGGATCTAATTCTGGAATTGTCAAAGTTAGGAAGTTAGTCTACGAACGTAGTTTTTCTTGTATCTTTTATCACGAGATCCAATATTATTACGTAAGTCAATTTCAAAAAAGAAACACTGAAAACTAAAGTTTAGTTTGCTTCCCAGCGGAAACAAATGTGTATGATCATTATTTGGCTAAGCTAATTAGATCTAGAGCTGAAAAGAAAAGAAAATTAAAAAAACCTCTGTGTACAGACTAAAGGAAACATAACCTCACTATCTAAAGAAAATTTTTCTTCTTTTGTTTTACTAATCGCTCGCACTGGAGTGTTTTGTACCCAGTTTTGGAGCTTTGTTTTGGTATTAAATATTTACACAACTGTGTGCTCTTTAGCTACCTTGTAGCAACTAAAACCTATTGGCAGATGATATCATTGTTAGAAAAATTATCCCTAATATAATAAATTTTTGCAAGAGTATGCAGAATTTTATACTATCACTATCGCACCATCATTGACGTTTACCGGCAATAAAAAAACCTAGATTGCAAGATAAGGCACAAATGGCCCTGAGATGAATTTCATTTTTTTATGATAAAAAACAAAAACATTTTAGTTCTTTCTTTAAGATTTAGTACACAATAAGGGTCGCTAGTTTTTTGTCGGAATTTCGTGCTTACAAGTGAGAGCCTTTTATTATTTAGATTATTGTCTCCAAGTTTCACTTTAAAATGCTGTCATTTTGTTGCTATGACAACTCCGATTACATTGAAATCTTGATTATAACATATTTTCGTCTTTAGCTAAGACAGCCGCCTTGGTAGTAATTTTTCCAAACCTTTGTTTATGGTGTCGTAGTTTATACTCAACTGGAGGTGTTCACCCTGAAAAACCCCATCGATGCACCTTAATCAACCATTCCCTGCAAAGCACAGGGCATAGAGTTTTGAATTTTGTTTCCTTATCCTGTTTCTCGAAGACTCGACCGTCTTTTCCCTATATTTACACGCAGTGGTACCAATTGTTCCAGTTTGTTTTTACGCACTTGTGGGATGAATTTTTAACTTAAACTTGTCTCCAACATTCAATCTAACATCCTTATTACAGCAAGTACAGTGGTGTATACCGTTACTTTTATCAATATCATCAGTTTAACTTTAATGGCTGGAAGTTCTGTCGTTACTCCAATTAATTCCTATTATTATTTACTGGAAAAATTGCTTCAAACGTTATACTAGGTTCAACTTATGCGAATTTGAAAAATCTGTTACTTCATAGTTTATGATCCATTTTTTACGACCTGACGTGTTGTCAACTTATGAAAGCTTAACAGTGCCCACAGTTAGAAGAAATGCAGCGCCTGTTTAGCATCAAAGAGAATCAGAACTAACACCGTGCAATATTGGCAATAGTGTAGCAGCTTCTCGTAAGGTCTCTCCTAATTGGTCACTGCAAACAATGACATGTCATTCTTCCCATTGTTTTAGTATTGTTTGGGGTTAGGGAAACGCACCATTGGCGACTTCTCTTCCGAGCAGCTGCTACATGACCCAATATTGGACAATTTAAGAACGAGTTTAAGATTATCTCTTTTGCAGCTAATAAAAAAATGATATTAAAGTGAATTTCTACTAAATGACTTTCTATGGAAATTATCCTATGTAAGCAACATAAGTTTCCATGCACTGACGGAGTCGCTATATTAATTCTTCGCGATAGCTGAGCTCCACGCGTGCGGAGCAAATAGGGTACCTAATCCAGGCGAAAATTATTTTATAACATAACAAAAGTAAAGCGCTCCCTCTGATTGGACAGTTAGCCATTTACTAGTTGCAAATGGGTAAATGCTGACGAAAGCTAGCGCCGCTTAAAGTCGTACGCGTCACTTTCTAAGAGATTTTAGTAAAATCCAACTATTTGTCTGTTATCAATGCTGCGTTCTGATTGGTTGACCCACTACTAGGCTATATGTTATAGCCCACTAGTAGCGAAAAGCGCCGGCTTTTTGGCGGCAAAAAAGGATTAAAGTCTAGCTTTAACTAGCTAAACAAAATTATTCTCCATATTTTTCGGCCGAATGGGCTATTGACTCAGAGGCCATGAGGGCGAGAGGAATAATTGGTAATTATTTTGTTATTATCCTATAGTTTGCAAAGGTTTTTGTATTAGTACCCAGAAAAGTTTACAAAGCCGTTTTAGCTGTCGTAAAAGGACCTGGTTTTTGACAATCAACATAACGCTTTTTTCATGCTTGGCAACCTCCCGCGTGCATCCATAGTTCGCTGGCTGCAAGACTACAATGTTAGCATTTCTCTTTCCTTGGTTATAACGCCAATTTACCCTTGTCCGTCGGTGTACGCCAATGTCAAATGTCGTACTCGGGATAACATTTCGCCCAAGAGAGGTTATCCTCTCTTGATTTCGCCATATTCCGCATTTTGGCGAAAAATGCATATGACCACGGGCATTTCGAAAGTGAAGACAGCAAATCTAAAAGAAACAAGAAAAACAAAACGGAGGAATCGGTTTTTTTCCTGGCAGAAATACAGAAACTGATACATTTTTTTTTTCTACCCGCGCGGTAGTTTACTTCTTAGCACAAACCTTAGCTTAACGCCTTCCTGTGGCACATTGGCCATATGTTCTTTAACAACTTACTGATAATAAGCAGTGGAGTGGCTATTTAACTAACTTCTAATCCAATTTTGGCTTTTTAGCTAATTTTGCTTTATTTCTTCTTCTTTTCTTAAGTCTGTCTTTTATTTTACAGTCATTTCATTTTATTTACTAATATATTCATTTCTGCGTTTTTTTTTAATTTAGCACCTTTTTGAGGAAGACATAGAGTTTGCCGGTACGTCATCATTAGTACAAATCTTAACATCTAACCTTTTTTTTGTTGCTTTTTATACCAACAACATTCCCAAAGGCACACATTCTCCCTCCCTTCTATCTTACCCACGATTTTAATGGAGACTTGGGAACCCTTTTCTTTTTTTTCTACAAAGCAAAAAGAGTACACATGTTTTTGAGCACCCGTAGTAAATAAATATTATTGTAACTTCCAAAGGCAAATAAAATATTTATCTTCACGCTTGGCGCAAAATAAACATAAGTTTGAACAAAAGGAGTTTGGCGAAACAGATAAAAGATGGCACACAATACATAGCTGCTCACAAAGGAAAAAGGAGATAAACATCCCGGCTGTTGATATAAGAGTCAATAAAATATTTATTAATCTCGCCCCTAACGTAAAATAAACAATAATCAGCAAATATGTGTTTTCCAGAGCTTTTGTTATATGCCTCACGTTCACCAGGGTCACGGGTCCATAAAAGGGCCGCGTGAAGGAAGAACTATGTTAGTCACATTGCTAGCAGATATTTAGCAGTGAACATGGCGTTGGAAATGAATTCTCTACTTGTTCTCTTGTTTCTAGGAGCGGTAGTCGCCACCACCTTGGCCGAGGAGCCTTTTGAGGATGAGGCAGTCTCGGAGTTATTAGATGAAGAGGATGATAAAAACATTGCTGAGCTTGCTGATGAAGAGAATGACCCCCATCATCATCCCCGTCCAAGTGGCCGTCCGAAGTTGGTAAGATCTTCTCCCTTGTCTCCAGTTTTAAACAGACAACAGGGATTTGCAGAATCAGCTTCAAGTAGCAAACTTAATTTGTTTAAGATTAATTCCTTCCACGCCTTCATAAAATAGGTGCTCAGTGTGAAATCCTCAGGAGAACGTCGGGAGAATCACGCTCCCTCAACCTGGAAATTGCGTATTTTATTTGGTTAATATGTTAGAGCGAAAACTCTGCCAAAAAAGTAGCCGTAGCTTCTTTTCTGATGATTAGCATCAAATGATAAAGAATGGAATCATCGATTAATAAAATCCTAGCTAGCGGTGTTTTATAATATAAACAGTAGCGTATCATTGCGCAATTATTATAAAACTCACATAGTTTAATTCTTTTCTCTTAAAAAGTGCAAAAAATTTAGAGAGAAATGCTTAAAGAAGCCAACTCGTCCACGTCCTATGCGTCCCATCAAGGTAAGATCTTCTTTGTCTTTATTTTGAACCCTTGAGTATTCACTTTGATGTCGAGACGTAGTTTTACAGCAAAAATGTGTAGCCACGAACTTACCTTGTTTTTATACGACTTGATTAAATACATGCAACCGTCGAGCTCTTTTGTTATTTTTTTCAGCCGGGGTAGGTTGTTATCTGTTAGAAAGAGTGATTACCCTTTTGTCAAGAACTTAAGTAGTCATAGCTTAGTTTTTTTACTTATGATTTAGCGTCAAATGATAAAGAGAGCGAGCATCAATCAATGAAAATCCTGGCATGTGATAAAAAAAACCAACAAAGTTTTAGAAGTATCCTGCCACAGAGGTATTAAAAAAATTCACACAATTCATCTTCTCTCCCATTTAGAAAAAGATTTGCATAAAACTGTGGAAATTGTGCAGGAAGCACTGGCCCAGTAAACTTCCTAGGCCTTAACTGATTGAAAGTCAAGTTATTGACAGCCCAACGGTACTGAAACGCTGACGTGTCCCATTAACAGAAAACTGGATGTAACGAAATTAAATGTGGTTGTGAAATTAGGGTAGTAATGTTGATTGAAATAAAGCTTGAAAAGATGTCTTGAAGTTTTACTCGTGTGCCTACAGTAGTTGAGAATTTGTTTAATAATAGATGATAATTATAAAAGTAAATAATAATTGTCCCAGAATCCTTTGAGGCAATTTTTTTAAAAGCTTTATAACTTTGATAATTTTATACTTAGAAGAATGTCAGACCACAACAAGATAACGTTTGCCATAAAATATTTTTCCAAGTCACATCTAAGGTAATGGCGTCATCAGTCACGTGACTATTTCCCAGTTAGGTTTAATTCTTGTAGCGACAAGATTTCATTATTGGGTTAAAAACAAATAGCCTATTTGACGTTTTGGTTATGTGGGGCATTTAAAAATAACCAGTTGACGTCCGGCTTTTAAAATTTAAGGGGGTAATGATCATGAGCGAAAAAGTCGGGAGACTAAGGCCGAGGGCTGTAGAGAGTCAACCTTTTATCACACGAAAGAGAAATTTTGCGGGAAAGTAATGTTCTAACTGATAATATTTTCCTTGGCCAAAAAAGGGACATCACGTCATCAGTCACGTGATCAAAGCGTTTTGAATCTTTTAGCTCGTTTCTAAAGTACCCTTTTTGTAATGACTTGGCAAGTTTTTGCTGTTTTTCTGTGGGTCCGGGTTCGAATCCCCACGAAGCAATTCTTTCGTAACCTTATTTTTTGTTTCTTTTTTTAAATCTCTTTTCTACTCTCTTTTTTACTTGTGTGGTAAATATAGCTAGTAACACAATGTGGTAAATTGAAAGCAGTGTTTACAGGAATATAAGACTGAATGCGGTATATATCATATGCGGCATGTATCATATCGGTCCCATCGGTCCCTAGAATGGTCAACCCAGGACACCCTGGATAGCTTTTTTTTTGTACAGTGCCCAGGCCTCATTTTCTTGGTCGCGCGTTGATCTGACCCGGCTACTTCGGCGAGCATGTTCTCAGCCTTTTTGGATTACATCCTTCGAGTTGGTCGAAGTCTGCGAGATTCGTTTTTCTATCTGGGAAAGCTTCATTTGTTTCTAGAGCTGCTGTTATCCTATTACTAAGATCCTGGCATGTCTATTTTTTGTTGGAGTTCGAATTTCGTGGAAAAAGTTGTGTTGAATGATCGAGAGCATGGCGGCGAAGATGGCATCTCGTGTCTTCTACCTTGTATATTATTACTGTATATAGAGTTAATTTGAACAAATTATCGCGAAACTACGTTGGAGCATTAAGGACAACAACAACTAACTGCAGAGTAAGTTTCATTGAACTTTATTTAGCATTTCCTAGAAACTTTAGGATCGTATTTTTACCCCATACAAACACTGTAATTTTACTGGAACGGTACTGTGGTACTATCACAGAGCCTGGGTTACCTGTGAAAGAGGTAGCCTGTTCGCTTTTCGACTCAGAACCAGGGCTTTCAGTATCCTTTCCTTTGCAAATTGAATTTTATGCGGCAGCTAAATAATCAAGGAATAGGTTTGTATTCTCAGAACGTTTATCAGAACCAGCGTGTTCTTCGCAGTTCGAGTTACATCGAATCGGTCCTCACCTCCCGTGAAGAATGCAACGCAACTGAGGACCTTTTGTTGTTTAGGAGTTATTTTTTCCCTTGGAGAAATTTTTGTCAAGTAGCTCGTGTCCTTATGCAGCTCGACTTACATTGAAGACAGCCCTCTGAAACTCCCATGAGAAATGCAACGAATTTGCGGAACTTTTGTTTTAGAGACCATCATTATGAATCATTTTACCTTTCGAGAGACTCTTTGTCCTCTCCCACTCGATAATTATATCTTTGTATTTTATTTAATTTTCTATTTTTATACCGCTGATACATTCCGCGCCATTCTTGCGCTTTTCACTCAATTTGCTTACACGAATTTTTTCATATGCATATTATACCATGCGGAATATTTTTCTTATCCCTGGTGATGCCGTTGATCGGCATAAGCTAGGAATTCAATTTTAGTTTTTCAATTTTAGAGTTTAAAGGCCTCACTTGAACTATATTTGGTAAGATTTCCGTATAACCCCATACATTCATTATGCATGCATGTTAGGACTCTTTTCTTATAAACTTGTTGTGTGAAATAGTATGAGACTGTTGCATGCATAATGAATGTATGGGGTTATACGGAAATCTTTCCCTATATTTTAATTTCTAACGTAACTATATAGTTTTGAATTTCCATAAAATATAATTGCAAACTTGCTCCAACTTACCAACAAAACTTCAAACTACGTCGTTATTTTTTAATAGAAGTGAAAGCCATAATGTACCAAAGTTCTTTTCCTATAGTTGAGTGCCATCCTTTTCTATGGAGAAATCCATTGTAAACCTGTAAAATTATGTAACAAATCGTGAAGATCTGGATAGGCACATTCCACAAAAGATAAACGAATTCGCGCAGGTTAGCACTTGCCGGAAGGTACCCCTAGTTTGGGTTATACAGTATACGTGACATAGTAAGCTAGGACTACTTATGTATGTGCAGGAGAGTACGTTAGCCCCAACCGGTTTTTCTCAAAAATAAAAGATAAAAATAAAAACTTTGACGACATACCGGAATGTGATCGAATGACTTTGTTTAAAAAGTGCGTCCGTTGACAGCTATACATTAGACTCAACAGAGTTAAACCTCCTATTTTTCCCCTAAAATCATTCAAACCCTAGAATGGTGTTAAATGTACAAACAAATCCTCTTTATTTTTTCTAAGTCGCTAAAAAAATACGACATATAATTTGAGTTTCAGTATCAAGTGGGAAATTAACTTGGTGATGCTACACCTGATAAATACGCAGTTCGTGTATTAAATATTACATTTGAGGACTCATAATACAAAATTGATATTTGTGTTTTCATGTTATCCCCGCATTCTGTTTTCACAGGAAATGGGAATCTTCTTTTAAAATTAGTTAAGTTATTTTTTCTATCTACAATTATTTCTAATACCTTGATGTGCAATTGCAGTGTAGTTCAGCCTAGCTCCCCAAACAACAAACAACAGAAAGAGCAGTTTAGCTAACACTGAGAAGCGATAGCCTGCTATACTGGAGACCGTTTGAAAAAGAAAGCCGTTCCCTTATCTAACAATTAATGAATGAGGCTGAGTATCTTATGAAGAATTATGGAGATCGAGGAGGGTGTTATGCGCCGAGACCATAGGCCGATCGAGCCGGCCGAGGCGGATAACACCCTCCGAGATCAGAGCTGAGACAAAGTTAAAGTTACAATTTCACAGCAGCTGAACGTTTATTGCTTGAAGAAAGTTGATTTGAAAAACGCAAAATAATTATTGCTAATTAAACAATATGACTTATATCATTCAGCTGCACTGCTATCCATACTCAGAAATGTAATTCATGTCGCTACTTAAAACTATATGCTGAAAAGGCTCTCTCTGTTAATGCCACATTTGAACCAAATTTAAACACGCTTCTAAAAAACCAAATGTTCAGTTAAAATTTGTTCTTCAACATGCACTGCTGACTATATTTTCTCCACCATAATTCAACCCAAAATGATACGGTTATAAATCGAAAAAGGGAACAAATGAACAAACAACTTGAATTTTATACTTGAGCTTTATGCAAAAGTCCGTTTTTGTCTTCTGTTACTGTGTGTTATTAAACCTGTTTGAATAGAACATGTTTTGTTCTGATTTAAATGACTTAAGTGTACAATGCATCGCTTCAATATAAATACACTTTACTAAGAATACGGCTGCAATTTTAAAGCAACTTTCTTGGTGTCAATCTGAGTCTCAAATAGCAGACTTTGTGAACATTCAGTCGACCTTGCCTTGTAAAAAGGCGAAAACTTGTGAAGAATATCTCAAGTATTGTTTTCTTGCGAAATTATCTAAAGCACAGAATACTATCATACCCTTATTACTAGTAGGTAAATAATCTTATGTAAGGCGACAAGTTTTTCCTCGATGAAAGAGGCCTGTTGTCAAATATTCCCTTCAACAGTCCTTTCCTTAACAGAACTGGTTAATAAAAAGAGAAAACCTAGTTTATATACAAAAAAACACGTGCGTGTTGCAACAACATTCAGACACGTATAGCTCCTCTTTGATCCATTCAATTCCTAGTTACTTTTAATTCTTGTTTTCCCTCATAAAGTATTTTTCTTTACTTGACCAAGAAGGTAAGCTCAGCAGAACGATGTTCGTATAATTCAGTGTTCGTCATTTAAAAAAATCACATATATTAATCCTATCTTTATACATTCAAACACTGATAGCGGAGCTTCTCGCGCGCGCGAAGCGCGCTCGTGGGCGTAGCCCCATAGGTAAGGTAATCTACCCATCCCAGAAAATTTGGTAATCACGTGACCGTACACCGACCGCCGACCGCCGACCGTCCGCACCACTGCACAACCAATGTTTACTTTCACACTTTCTAACTACTTTGGGAGCCCAGGAGGAAACTGATCGCACATCAATGTTGCGATCAATTGACAGCTGTCAAAACAAGGTATCCGCTGACCAGTATCACCTGACCGTATCGCGGACTCAGGTGTCAACCCATCGAGGTCGAGTACTTTTTTGAAGTTATCCGCTGACAAGTTACTGGTTTTTAAATAATCGCAAGCACAAGTTTATTTTTTTTTTAATTTATATGAAATATGCTGTGTTTATATCATGATTGCCCCGCACTATTAAGAGTTTGATTTCAAACTAACCATGGACGCGAAAATTCAGCAAGTTATTTAAAAATACAGGCGGGGAAGACCTTTTTTTACCTAGGTCACGCGTTGGTCACGCTCTACGCCCAATTTTTATGCTTCGATTGGTCAAAATTTGACAGGTGAGTTCAAGCGGAAAATTTATGCACCATCTTGAAACTTGTTTTACTTTGACAGCTGAAGCTGACAGAATTTTGTGTCAACTTGTGATGTTTTTAACTTTCTTTTTCCACTGGATGTACAAAATGAAATACAGCTGCTCTCAAGTCTGTTATTCATGGTAGTTTGTTCATTGGTTTTTTGGTTGAGAGATGCGTCGCTTGTCAAAGTTGGAAATCCGATTTCGGATGGCATCGTTTTCGTTTTTCACCTTGCTTGATGCGTATTAATTAAAGAGGATTCAAAATTTTCAAGCGATTCTCGCGTTACTTGATAGCTTTCAGGAACTGCATCTCGAATGGTAAGCCTGAGTAATGACTGCATTTGATGTTTGTTTTTTATATATATATAATTTTATGTTGTCGAGCACAATTTATGCGGCAAGTTTATGCACGTTTGTAAGATTTGAGACAATGAACCGACCTAATATCAGGTTTGATATAAGCTTACAGAACTTTAAAAAGCCTTGACATATATTTTCTCACCGCAAATAGAAAGAAAACGTTCCGAAGAATATTTAGTTATAAATTTGGCTGTAGAAAGAAAACTTTGAGCGATTTTCTTGCCTCGAGTTCATCTTTGAGAAAAGCAAACACCGCGAGGCCGGCTAAACCAACAACAACAACAACACATTTATTTTGCCCTAAATATTACAAAGTGATATAATACTAATATAGAAAGAATAAATAAATAGGGGTCTGGCTGCCTGAAATAACTTTAGGGTTAAAAAGGGCAGGCAGCCAGTATTACAATTTTGTAAATATAAATTATTTATGTTAAAGCATAACTCTATTAATCGGTTCACTGCAAATTTGGCGCTCGTTAAAAGTGAGAACTGGCTGGCCGTATAGGTGATTTTGGAAATGTTTTTAACGGTTTCGCTAAAAGCCGACAATTGATCGTCCTGAATATTGAATGAGTGCAATTTGTCTTGAAAAATTGTGGAATACTGCATTCTGTCCGAGGTCTGTATGATAAATAATACTGTTTCACCTCAGATATGATGTGTAAAAGTATGAAAGGTTGGTTTACACATCCCCGGATTTGTTTTGCGAGATTTTCTAAAGTATACTTGTCGACAGCAAAAAATTCGGCCTGATTTGTTTTCCAAGAATTTGTTTTCCAGGTATAATTCACTGTGATCAAGAGCCATTAGGGCTCTTGAATGTGATCGAAGATGATTGCTATTTTTGGGTGTTTTATATGGCTATCAACTCGATGTAAGATGTTTCAGTCTAAAATCACTTAGCCTTTCCCTCAAAAGTCATATGAATTTCCCCTTAAGTTAACTGATTTGTGGATTACAAGTTTAAATAATAAATTTATTAATGGGAGCTTCGCTTTTTAGCCCTGGCTAAATCTATATATTATATTTTAGCGGACATAGTGCTTATGGTATAGCTATTGCTTTAGAGTCCGAAAACCTGTAAATTACCCTGAACTGCAGTTGCCTGAATTTACAGTCTTCTTTTAACACACTCCACTTCACAAAAATATAAAAGTGTGGCGAATGCCGGGAAACGTTTCTTTAAAGAGATTATACTCAGGGCGGTAACATAACACTTAAATTTTCGCAGAGGGTGGTAGCCTTCCTCACTGTTGCCTTCAGTATCAACAAATCTGAGCTGTATCACCGCTCCTGTCTTGTCAGTCAGGAGACCACTGTCTTCATGCCAAATACAGCGTCATCCTTATCCCAGTTACAGGACCTTACAGCCACAACTGGAGTCTGCACATAAGTTGTTCATCTCGCACGCACACTTACCTCTGCCAGGTAATACTCCTTCCCAGTACGTCATCTCAGTGGAATCAAGTGACACCCGCCATTCATTTTCATTTATTAGTACTAGCTCTGCAAGACGATATATGTATCACGGGATAAAGCGTTTCCTGAGCCGATACTCAGGGAAACCTTTGGGCAGGTAGCTCTCATATTTTGTTTGCCCGGGCCCACTTCTTGCTCGACTTACTTAACGAATTAGTTAGAGGATGACTTGCCTAAACCCCCTGGAGAAAGTGTTACCTGAGCCGACAAATAGTGAGTTTATGCAACAGGACGGTAGAAAGAAAAGGACGGGAAAACGTTTGTGTGTGACAAACATGACACGGTTATCACTTGCGTGTTTTGTTGTGATCTTCACTTTCATTAATGTTTCCTGGTCCTTTAGAAAATGATCCGTTTAGAGGAGGGTGAAGTTTGGCGAAAAGGTTCAAACAAAATTATTGTCACGCTCTTCACGCAAGGTTTGCCGTCTTTCTTCCTCTCCCGTCATGTTGCGTAAGCTCACTATCACTAAAAGCTGTCCACAGGACGTAAGTGCACCGAAAATAATGATACTTAGACTAAAACGGAACAAGGTTGGGTGCATTACATCTATCAATTTCGTATAGTACTGTATACGAGAGGAATTTCTTTCAACATCTTTACATTACTCTATCACCACTTATCACTATCCTGTTACATCATCAACACCACCATCATCATTCCAATCAGTGTCCTTGGCTCGTTTTCTGATAAACACATTTCTTAGGGAAAGTGCAAGAGCTGTAGTCGGTAAAAGTTTGGTAAAGGGAAACAATTTCAGATAAAAAAGTTATTCTACCTTTTAGTTTCAAAGTTAAATTATTTTTATTAATTAGTAACTGTAATATAAAAACGAATCTAATTCTGCAATTGTGAAAGTTCCAATTCCCGATAAAGAAGTTAGTCTACGGACGTGGTTTTTCTTGTATCTTTTATCAAGTCAATTTAAACATAGGCACGTTAAACGTGCATGAGCTATTTTGAATTTAATGCTTCGGTGTAACCTTACCAAGAGTGATGAATCTACCTCTTTCATCCTAAATGTAGATTCGGTTTTTGTGCGAAATTGCATATTGCAGTACATAAATGAAAACGCGAAATGCTCAGCTGAATTGATCCTCAAGCTATATATTCATTTTCTTCTGTCTTTCCCTGTTACATCTGGTGCAAGTTAAACAAATCGTTAAAGTGAAATAAATTTCTACTCACCAAACGTTGATTAGAAGGAAAACTCTAAGGTTTCCTCGGAGTTTCTTAAGCCAAAATGTGACTCATCGAATACTGAATAGTTACGAAACACCTGGATTTTCATCATTGTGGTAGATGGTTGCGTCATCATAATTCACGAGGTTTTCACGTGCGATTCTACTCAGTGAAACAGTCTGTAACTCCGACAACTTATTTCTTCACGTTTTAAAAGCTATTGCTTCTGAGAAGACAAGAGCCTTTTCCAAGGATTTGGTTACAAAAGGAAACAGGTCTTCATACGTCCAAGTTACTATTTATCATTGTGAAAAGCCAATCTGCATGAGATGTACAGTCACACAGCTGGCACGTGAAAGTGTTGGACTTTGCCCCCTTTCGTCGTTCGTACGTGAGGGAATTCGAGTTATCACACAGTAAACTAGTAAACAGAATTATAAAAATAACTCACGCTCACAATTTGCACGTGAAGATGTTGGTCTTTCGCCTTTTACAATTCGTACGTAAAAAAGAGGCAAATTGTTTTACTACGAAATTTTCTCAAACGATTTTAGGAAATCACCTCGGCTTCATTATAAAATCTGCAATTAAATTATGTTTCATGCAACGTCAAGGTTGATAGCCTGACATTTCAACTTCCAGGAAAATTATCAAACTGCCGAAATATATTTCTACTTATATCATGTTACTCCACTGAATATAACAGTATCTAATTATTGTGTCAACTAGCTTCTTCCAATTTTATTCCCTAACGCTACTATTTCTACATAAGTTACGCATCTTTACTAAATAGAACGAAAAAGGTCGGTTGAACTTTGTAAGCGAGAGAATAATATTTTTAAAGCTTGTTTACGGGATTAACAATACTCGATACAGCTTTCAGAAAAAAAAAGCTGCCTTTTAAATTTCTAAAACCGCATTTTATAGGGCGCATGCTTTCGAATTAAAGTCTATATCTAAATATCAATTATTGCTTCATTGGAAGAGATCTGAAAATATATGATCTTTTATACTCTACCCAGTTGTAGCAGGTGAAACAGAACTCATACTGACGTGCGTTGTACTGATAGCCGAACTAGGTCAGAAATGCCCCGAAGCAGCAACCACACTTAAATATGAACCCTTAAGAGCGACTTCGCGTAACTATCAACTAGACGTGGAAATAGTCAAAAAATGACCTGGCCTCAAACTCAGCCAGAATAAAGCCCTATGGGCCCTAGTTACAAAATTGTTGGTTTAAGTACGATCGAGTGAATAATATGTTTTTACCGAATTTTTTTCTTCCCGAGGCCTAAAATGGGCAAAAATCATGCAAAATTAGAGTCACATTCAGTAACTCGTACATCTTAAAATAAAGTTGCCTACTAAAACATAATGACACTTCATATTTTTACTATCTTTCCTCTATAACTTTAACTGATTAGTTCGCGATCTAGTCAACAAGAGATTTTTTAAGAAATTTTTAAAGCTGTTGACTCAAAATCACTTAATCAACCGTCAAAATTTAGCACTTTTTCACGGGCTAAAAAAGCGGATTGGTACATGGCTTTGAACACCAAGGCTTGTTTGATCTGAAAGAGCATTCTTTTTTCTTCAAATTAGCGAAATAAAATGTTTGGGTAAATGAAATCACGAGCGCTGACAAAGGGAAGCAAATGTGGTCAGTATAAAACACGGACTGCGGACTACGGACCACGGACTGTGGACTGGGTATAAAATATGGACTAGGTATAAAACGCGGACTGCGGACTGAGTATAAAACACGGACTAGGTATAAAACGCGGACTACGGACTGAGTATAAAACACGGACTAGGTATAAAATGAGGACTATGGACTGAGTATAAAACACGGACCAGGTATAAAACGCGGACTACGGAATGAGTATAAAACACGGACTAGGTATAAAACGCGGAAGACGAACTATGTATATAGGTAAAAATGAGAGAAACGGAAAGCGGGCTTGCATAAAACAGTAGTTCCAGCTCCTTGCCTCACACAAAAACATCCTGTAAGCCGGTCACGCAGTCTATATTCTCCTCATGTGAAGAAAGAAAGCATACTGCACGGGCAAGGAAGGTTATGCCGCTATTCAAGGCAACTGAAATTAAACTCTGAACGAATCAGAGAAGCACCGAATAAAAGGAATAGTATTGGTGTTAGCCGAGTCAGAGTAAAATTCCTAAAGATGCCTCTAGTCCGTTTCAAATAAATCCTTGGGAATATCAGGAAATGAAAAACTCAGACGAGAAGGTCAATATCGGGGCATTCCGCGAGGTAAAAAGCAGTATTTAGGCGGGAGGGATATACTCACCTATACGTGAATAATAACCGAAATGAATCATCCAACCCAACGTTATATTCTACGCGATGATTATGATGACATGATTTACACCCTGCTCCTGAACCCCGGAAGGGGGTACTGCTAGGAATTGTTTGGTGGGGTCACGCCCCCTGGTTCTCTAAATCCTTACGCTGTTTCAGAATAAAAAATGTCATTTTCCACACCCGTTTTCAGACCTGATCTCTTAAATCCATACCCATTTTCAGACCTGGCCTAATTTAGCCTGTTCCACGCTCTCAAATAAAGAGGAGACTACCCAGATTCCTCTCGTTGTATTTTCGCACTTTCTCAATTTAGCGGACCCAACTATCTCGGAGCCTGGAAGTTCGCTGGAACAGGCTAGGCCTAATTAGGCAGAAATTATGTCATCGTTATAAGTTTATAGATTAGAGCGCAACAGTAGATCATTCTCTCTAGAGCGCAAACAAGAAATTCTTAAATCTAGAATTGAAAACGATAAATACATTCGCACATGTACGCTCCCGTAGTTTCCTCGAAAACCATACCCGATTCCAAATCAAAATAGGCAAAGTGTTTTCAGACCACCAAAACGGCCCATATACCCTACCCTTTAGGGCGGCAAATACGTATATGACTTATATAAGAGAGTACCCCCCGGGTCCTGACCCCTTTCATAGTTTGTTAGAGACCGAGACCGTGTCTAAAATGGGTGAAGAAGATAGCGTTTTTGTCAGGCTCTTGATTCAAGGAACCTCCACCAAGAATTTCTATTTTATACCCAGTCCGCAGTCTGCAGTCCGCGTTTTATACCTAGTCCGTGTTTTATACCCAGTCCGTATTTTCCAGTCCGCGTTTTATGCCTAGTCCGTATTTTATACCCAGTCCGCAGTCCGTAGTCCGCAGTCTGCAGTCCATGTTTTATACTGACCGGAAGCAAATGTACATGTTACACTAAAAACGGGCGAAAAACGTGACCTCTGACCGAAGCACAACCAAATGCGAATTATGGTAGGCGCCAAACCTTTAGTTATTCGGTAACTTCTCGAAACAATATTGGTCCGAAATGTGTATAGATTCTTAAAATAAAGCTGAGTTAAAGTATTAAGAGTCAAAATGTCCACAAAGCGGTAAAAAATACAGCAAAAGTTACGAGTAATCGGTTCCGTTTTCTGGATTTTATGAAGCGATTTATGCCATTTAACGAATTAACAAATTTTTAATCCAACGATACCCACCTGAGACTGTGTTAGTTTAAGAGTCCATAAAACTTCTAAGAAGATTCCTCGGAAAGACCTCCAGAGGAAATGAATGAAGAATTTGAACTGATAACTGAAACAATTTCACTTGCGGCAATGAACGAAAACAATTGTCGAACTGCCACAGGCAAACCAGTTTTCAGTACAGTCATGCAAAGCATGTCACGTCACGTAATTCTGTCCAGCGCGTTTGAGAAGGAGGGAAGAAATTCTTCCATACTGTGCGCTAACACATTTATGAAATAAAACTAGTTTAGGACTGTATCTTTTGTAACTAGTTAAAGTAAAGAATAACTTTTTCCCCTGTTTTTGCTCGAGGGGCGCTGTGAACTTCTTTTATTCTATCTGCTGTTTACAATGATTGTGTTTCAAGTTCAGAACGTGCATTTATAGCTAACAATTGGTGTGTTCGAATTACCGAATGCTGTAGAAAGGATATCAAAGGGCATCAAAGCAGTGGCGGATCCAGGAGAAGGGTCCGGGGGTCCGGACCCTCCCCCCCCCCCCCCCCCTCATCAGACCTGATACTTGTTTGAAACTAAAATTCTTACAACGATAAGATTGCATATCACTGTTTAACTGGCTGAATCTTTTAATGAAACGCGTGTTGTATTTTGCCACTAAACTAAATTCCAGGGATATTCAAAAATGTGATTGTCTTTGGGTACCCTCTTATGATCTGTTCGCCTCTGCCCGCAAAGCAGTATTTCCCGCGCCAATGGCGAGTGGCTTTCACAGAGTCGTCTCTGCCTTCTCAGTGACTAGTGGGAGGGGGTGTGGGATAAAAGTAATTTGCCACAAAAAAGTTAAACAGTATGAACCAAAATTTTGGACCCCTCCCCACCACAATAACAAATTTCTGGCTCTCCCCCTGCAAAGATGTTAGGACAAAAAAAGCAAGGCTGATTTTTACTGTCGGGAATATATAATCTTTTAACCAATATTTCGTAGGGCACGGCCTTCCTTCTTCAGGGTCTTACATATAATGAGACGTTAACGTTTTTTTGCCACTAAACTAAATTCCAGGGATATTAAAAAATGTGATTGTCTTTGGGTAACCTCCTATGATCTGTTCGCCTCTGCTCGCAAAGATGTATTTCCCGCGCCAACGGCGACTGGCTTTCACAGATTGAGAAACACTTAGTCGTCTCTGCCTTCTCAGTGACTAGTGGGAGGGGGTTTGGGGGAAAAGTAATTTGCCACAAAAAAGTTCAACAGTCTGAACCAAAATTTTAACCCCTCCCCCCCAATAAAAAATTTCTGGTCTCGAAAGAAATTTTTTTGGCCCTTTGGGCCTCAGTTTAGTCTAAATATAAGGGGGGCCCCTCACCTAGATCCGCCACTGAATTATAAACATAATTGGTGATCGCAAAGGTAATCTAGTAAACCTGAGCTGACGCAAGTAAAGAAACAAAAATAACGACCAGCTAGCCCTCAGTTGATCAAACGACCGATCATCTTTCCAACGGATTCCGTGTGGAAAGTTATTTTTGCGGATTAGCGATTTTTTGTGTTTTGCAGGAACTAATTTTTGCGATTAGGACAGACTGTTTTTTTTTGCTGGGGATTAATTTTTGCGATTTCAGAAAGTACCCAATACCCAGCATTGATAATATTTTGAATTCGTTCTTATTGAGTACGTGCAATAGAAATACATATTTTCAAGCAATACTAAGTGTGCGTTAGTATTTGTTTCTGAAAAGAAAGAGACCAGTTGTATGCTGTATTCTTGTGTAGTGAATTTAAGTTAGAGAATACAGTATTTCCTCAGGAGTAAATTTTTGCGGTTATTTTTATTTGCGGGAACTTAATTTTGCAAAGTACTGACAGTCCTGAAATTCAGCCGTGAGTGAAATAGTGAAAATGACAAGAAGACGGAGGGGAAAAAGTAGTAAGAGATCAGTCCACTGGGTTTAAAATTTATTTGTTCTGGAGCGATGAATTTTTTTAAAAGCACGTTTCATAGCAAAAATTTGCCAAAAATTTAACTGAGAGCCATTGGTAGATACTATGGTATTTTTTCTCGTTCCTTTTTTTCTAGTTTTGTTTGGTCACATGAACTGTGATGTCAGCATTTTAAGTTAAGATATGTTTAGGCTGTTGTGGACATGTCTCATATTATCTCAGTCGTGACAGATGAAACCTTTATTACACTTGGGTTCAAATGTTATTACGGATGGAACTTTATTACACTTGGGTCCAGTTATTACACTTGTGCCTTCCACAAGTTCCACTGACAAGAAATCCGGACCCCTGAAAGGAATTTTGCCTAAGAGGCAACCAAACATTTAGCCTCCATTGGTAGCATTTTCAGGGGAGTCATATTTTCCCATATTTCCTCCCTTTCCTGAGACCAAGATATGTGTCAATCATACCAGTCTGTAAATAAAGCGAAGGGCAAACCAGAAAATTGAGGCTAACGTTGTTGAGATCAAAGAAAAAATTTACACTTTTCGTTTGTTGGGGAGGGAGGAATTACGAATCCCCTAAAAACGCCTGCTCATCAAGTCCAAGATCATATCGACGGAAGAGGCACCTTTGCTCTCAAGCGAGGGCAAAAATGAAACAGTCCAAAGCTAGTTTTATTTCATAAATGTTTTAGCACACAGTGTGGAAGAATTTCTTCCCTCCTACGTGACGTGACATGCTTTGCATGACTGAACTGAAAGCTGGTTTGCCTGTGGCAGCTCGACAGTTGTTTTCGTTCATTGCCGTAGCAGCAAGTGAAATTGTTACAGTTATAAGTTCAAATTCTTCATTCATTTCCTTCTGGAGGTCTTTCCGAGGAATCTTCTGAGAAGTTTTATGGACTCTTAAACTAACACAGTCTCAGGTGGGTATCGTTGGGTTAAAAATTTGTTAATTCGTCAAATGGCATAAATCGCTTCATAAAATTCAGAAAACGGAACCGATTACTCGTGACTTTTGCTGTATTTTTTTACCGCTTTGTGGACATTTTGACTCTTAATACTTTAACTCAGCTTTATTTTAAGAATCTATACACATTTCGGACCAATATTGTTTCGAGAAGTTACCGAATAATTAAAGGTTTGGCGCCTACCATAATTCGCATTTGGTTGTGCTTCGGTCAGAGGTCACGTTTTTCGCCCGTTTTTAGTGTAACATGTACATTTGCTTCCCTTTGTCAGCGCTCGTGATTTCATTTACCCAAAAATTTTATTTCGCTAATTTGAAGAAAAAAGAATGCTCTTTCAGATTAAATAAGCCTTGGTGTTCAAAGCCATGTACCAATGCGCTTTTTTAGCTCGTGAAAAAGTGCTGAATTTTGACGGTTGATTAACCGATTTTGAGTAAACAACTTTAAAAATTTCTTTAAAAATATCTTGTTGACTAAATCGTGAACTAATCAGTTAAAGTTATAGAGGAAAGATAGTAAAAATATGAAGTGTCATTATGTTTTAGTAGGCAACTTTATTTTAAGATGTACGAGTTACTGAATGTGACTCTAATTTTGCATGATTTTTGCCCATTTTAGGCCTCGGGAAGAAAAAAATTCGTTAAAAAGATATTATTCACTCGATCGTACTTAAACCAACGATTTTGTAACTAGGGCCCATAGGGCTTTATTCTGGCTGAGTTTGAGGCCAGGTCATTTTTTGACTATTTCCACGTCTAGTTGATAGTTACGCGAAGTCGCTCTTAAACAGCTGCATCACTGTTCCAGCGTTTGAATCATGAAGATATTTTATGTAATGCTTCCAAACACCTGTACCCGGAAAAAAAGACGAAAAAATTGTGAAGGATCAAGATGGCGGTCTCAAAGTGCCCTTGTTCGACCTTTACCAATGCCATGTTTAAATAGATGCCAAGATCTCATTGCTTCCTAAGCATCAACTCATAGTACCTTCAACCTTATTGGCTCTTGCAACAAACATCCCAACATACAAAGCTACAAAGCCACAAAGATACATACGCTTACACCACTGCGATATGAGCTATTTTTTCAAAATAGCTAAAAAAAAAAACGCTATAAGCTAGATTCAACTTTTCGCATGCGTTTTCTGAGACATGGGAGGTTTAGTTTGCTTCCCAGCGGAAACAAATGTGTACATGATCATTATTTAACTAGCTAAAGAGCTGAAAGGTAATTGTTTATTCTCGCGTGCTCGTCGATTTTTTTGTTTTACCAATCGCTCGCACTGGAGTGTTTTGTACCCGGTTTTGGAGCTTTGTTTTGTTATTAAATATTTACTCAACTGTGTGCTCTACTCTAGCTACCTTATACCAACTAAACCCTATTGGCAGATATCATTATTAGAAAAATTATCCCTAATATATTGAATTTTTGCAAGATTATGCAGAAGTTTATACTATCACTGACGTTTACCGGCATGAAAAAACTAAATTGCAACATAAGGCACAAATGGCCCTGAGATGAATTTCTTTTTTTATGATAAGCAACAACAAAAAATTCAGTTCTTTTTTTTAAGCTTTACTGAATACACAAAAAGGGGAACAAAAAGGGCTACAATGGCTTATGGAACGAGTAATGTTACATTTGAAGCGCGCTTTTTTCAGTTTATGGCTCAGATAGAATGAGGAATATTACTGTTGGAGCGTGCTTTTTTCCCTTTGTGGCTTATATAGCTTGTATAACGAGGAATTAATACGGTCCGTATCAATGAAGCATACGGACGGTTACGATCCGTACGATCGTAAGAACCGTAAGCCCCGATGCAATAATGAGATGCACGCTCTGTACGTGCTCAGAATACGGACTGTTAGCAATGCTGACGGTTTGCACGGAGCGTACGATCGGTCAACTGCTCTTAACGGTCCCTAACAGTGCGGCAGTAGTGGACATTCGGTTGATGAGTGTCCTATTCACTCTTATGTCACCTGCCGCGATGTTTACCTAACGTACACTTTTGTGAGCAGCCTGGTTTTGTTTACCATCTGTTTTAGCAAACGCGGTTTCTTAAATTACTTCTGAGTTTATATTGCGCAGGACGTGAAAAAGATAAATTATTTATTACACATGAGTGAATTATTTACTCCAGGTGAACTGTCGTATCTGGTAAATAACTGAGTACCCTTTTTTTGGGGGAGGAAGGTAATGAGCCGGGAATGGTTGTCACAGAGTATTCGAGGTCCCATATCAGTATATCATGAGTCGTATACCTGAAGTACAATCTACTTTCAAAAGCAAGTTTTCTTCGATTTTACCCACGTGGTGTGATATAGAGTAGCGTTTAATGCGATCTTCTTAGTACTGTAAATACTCTTCATGAAAGGGTTTCACACTTTACCGTCTATACATCTGCCGGCATGAAAACCACACCGAATAGACACCATAAGCAAAGCCAGATTTTTATAAGAAACTGTGTAAATTTTAAGGCTTCATCGCCTGTCCACATTTAGAAAGAAGTAGTTTTGATAATAAACCCGCCTATTTTAACGGATGCAATAAAAACGTTCCAAAATAGTCGTTTAAGATACTTTTTTTTATCAGAGCAAGACAATTAAATCTACTTGAGGACGGATCTTTTTTTGACATTATTTGGAATTAGAAGATAAAGTAAAAGCGCTGAGATTTTAATTTTTTAAAGCTTAGAAAGCTCTGAACACACAGGAGACACTGGGCATAGGTGTGAAGTCTTTTAATTCCTCATGTTCACAAATCTGATCTTTACATAAAAGACTTGGATCATTTTAAAAGTAAGCCAGAGATTTTAGAACATGGAAATGGCCTATAAAACCCCCTTTATCCCAAAAATGCACAAACAAGTTCTTCAGATTGATCCTAATACTCTTCTTCACAGAATTAGTTGAGAGAAGTTGATAAAAATACTTGACATATTTAAAAATTAGTCTTCTATAGCACTTTGAACAGTTAAAACACCGTCAAAGTCAGTCCAAATCAGTCAATATAAAACCAATTTTATAACACCGGTTTAGAACAGTTTTCAAAAAAAGTTAGCAAATACATTTTAAAAAGTGTTAGATTTGGTACGGCAAACCGCGAAGGACTCGATCCTTTTTAGCCTGACATTCGAGCAAGCTGGTAAAAACCTGTGGGAAGAACGAGCAACAATGTTTGGAGTCAGGCTCTGCAAGACGATATATGTCAGTCACGGGATAAAGCGTTACCTGAGCCGACACTTGTTTGGTGGAGGGGGGAGCGGCACTTCTTGCTCGTCTTTCTTAACGAATTAGTTAGAGGATGACTAGCTTGAACCCTTATTTATCGGGCAAAGCAGTGTGACAAACGTGACACGGCTATTACTTGCGTGTTTTGTCGTGATCTTCACTTATATTAATGTTTTCTGATCTTTTACAAAAACATCTGTTTAAGGATGAGGGTAAAGTTTGGCAAAAAGTTTCAAACAAAATTATTGTCAACCTTGTCACACAAGGTTTGCCGTCTTATTTCCTCTCCCGTCCTGTTACGTAAACTCACCATCACTAAAAACTGTCCACAGGACGTAAGTGCACCGAAAATAAATAACATTTAGACAAAAACAGGACAAGATTGCGTGCACCATGAGTCATCTACCAAATCAAGACAAGTTACATCTATCAGTATTCCGACGTACTGTACGCGAGAGGAATTTGTTTCAATATCATTACGTTATTCTATCACCACTGATCACTATCTTTTTACTATCATCAACACTACCAACACCATCCCAATCAGTTTCATTGACTCAACACCACCATCATCATCCGAGTTTCATTGGCTCGTTCTGTGATAAACACATTTCTTACGCAAGTGCAAGAGATGTAGTCGGTAAAGGGAAACAATTTCAGACAAGAAAGTTATTCTACGTTTTAGTTTCAAAGTTAAATTATTTTTATTAATCTGTAACTGTAAAATAATAACGGATCTAATTCTGGAATTGTCAAAATTAGGAAGTTAGTCTACGAACGTGGTTTTTCTTGTTCTTTTATCACAAGATACAATGTTATTACGTAAGTAAAAAAAAAGCACTAAAAACTAAGGTTTAGTTTGCTTCCCAGCGGAAACAAATGTGTAATGATCATTATTTGGCTAAGATGATTAGAGCTGAAAAGAAAATTAAAAAAACCTCTGTGTACAGACTAAAGGAAACATAACCTCACTATCTAAAGAAAATTTTTCTTCTTTAGTTTTTCTAATCGCTCGCACTGGAGTGTTTTGTACCCAGTTTTGGAGCTTTGTTTTGGTATTAAATATTTACACAACTATGTGCTCTCTAGTTACCTCATTTTATAGCAACTAAAACCTATTGGCAGATGATATCATTATTAGAAAAATTATCCCTAATTAAGAGCCGTAATTATGGCTCTTGCCCTAACGAATATATTGAATTTTTGCAAGAGGATGCAAAAGCTTTTACTATCACTGACGCGCAATCATTGACGTTTACCGGCGTGAAAAAACCTAAATTGCAGCATAAGGCACAAATGGCCCTGAGATGAATTGCACTTTTTTTATGATGAAAAACAAAGACATTTTAGTTATTTCTTCAAGATTTCATACATAATAAGGGCCACAATTCGCTAGTTTTTTGTCAGAATTTCGTGCTTACAAGTGAGAGCCTTTTATTATTTAGATTATTGTCTCCATGTTTCATTCAAAATGCTGTCATTTTGTTGCTATAATGACAACTCCGATATTGCATTGTAATCTTGATTATAACAAATTTTCGTCTTTAGCTAATTCAGCCGCTTGGGTGGTAATTTTCCCAAACCTTTGTTTATGGTGACGTAGTTTATACTCAAACTCGGGAGGTGTTCACCCTGAAAAACCCCATCGAGGCACCTTAATCAACCATTCCCTGCAAAGCACAGGGCATAGAGTTTTGAATTTTCTTTGCTTATCCTGCTTCTCGATGACTCTACCTTCCTTTCCCTACATTTACACGCGGTTGTACCAATTGTTCAAGTTTGTTTTTACTCACTTGTGGGATGAATTTTAACTTAAACTTGTCTCCACCATTCAAACCAACATCCTTATTACAGCAAGTACAGTGGTGTATACCGTTACTTTTATTAACATCACCAGTTTAACTTTAATGGCTGGAAGTTATACCGTTACTCCAATTAATTCCTATTATTATTTACTGGAAAAATTGCTTCAAACGTTATACTAGGTTCAACTTACGCGAATTTGAAAAATCTGTTACTTCAACAGTGCCCATAGTTAGAAGAAATGCAGCCCCTGTTTAGCATCAAAGAGGATCAGAACTAACACTGTGCAATATTGGACAATTTAAGAACGAGTTTAAGATTATCTCGTTTGCAGCCAATAAAAAAATGATATTAAAGTGAATTTCTACTAAATGACTTTCTATGGAAATTATCCTATGTAAGCAACATAAGTTTCCATGCAATGACGGAGTCGCTATATTAATTCTTCGCGATAGCTGAGCTCCACGCGTGCTGAGCAAATAGGGTACCTAATCGAGGCGAAAATTATTTTATAACATAACAAAAGTAAAGCGCTCCCTCTGATTGGACAGTTAGCCATTTACTAGTTGCAAATGGGTGAATGCTGACGAAAGCTAGCGCCGCTTAAAGTCGTACGCTTCACTTTCTAAGAGATTTTAGTAAAATCCAACTATTTGTCTGTTATCAATGCTGCGTTCTGATTGGTTGACCTACTACTAGGCTATATGTTATAGCCCATGGCCACTAGTAGCGAAAAGCGCCGGCTTTTTGGCGGCAAAAAAGGATTAAAGTCTAGCTTTAACTAGCTAAACAAAATTATTCTCCATATTTTTCGGCCGAATGGGCTATTGACTCAGAGGCCATGAGGGCGAGAGGAATAATTGGTAAATATTTTGTTATTATCCTATAGTTTGCAAAGGTTTTTGTATTAGTACTCAGAAAAGTTTACAAAGCCATTTTAGCTGACGTAAAAGGACCTGGTTTTTGAAAATCAACATAACGCTTTTTTCATGCTTGGCAACCTCCCGCGTGCATCCATAGTTCGCTGGCTGCAAGACTACAATGTTACCATTTCTCTTTCCTTGGTTATAACGTCAATTTACCCTTGTCCGTCGGTGTACGCCAATGTCAATGTCGTACTCGGGATAACACTTCGCCATATTCCGCATTTTGGCGAAAAATGCATATGACCACGGGCATTTCGAAAATGAAGACAGCAAATCTAAAAGAAACAAGAAAAACAAAACGGAGGAATCGGTTTTTTTTTTTCTGACAGAAATACAGAAACTGATACATTTTTTTTTCTACCCGTGCGGTAGTGTACTTCTTAGCACAAAACTTAGCTTAACGCCTTCCTGTGGCACATTGGTCATATGTTCTTTAACAACTTACTGATAATAAGCAGTGGAGTGGCTATTTAACTAACTTCTAATCCAATTTTGGCTATTTAACTAATTTTGCTTTATTTCTTCTTCTTTTTTTAAGTCTGTCGTTTATTTTGCAGTCATTTCATTTTATTTACTTATATATTCATTTCTGCGTTTTTTTTTAATTTAGCACCTTTTTGAGGAAGACATAGAGTTTGCCGGTACGTCATCATTAGTGCAAATCTTAACATCTAACCTTTTTTTTGTTGCGTTTTATACCAACAACATTCCCAAAGGCACACATTCTCCCTCCCTTCTATCTTACCCACGATTTTAATGGAGACTTGGGAACCCTTTTTCTTTTTTTTTCTACAAAGCAAAAAGAGTACACATGTTTTTGAGCACCCGTAGTAAATAAATATTATAGTAACTTCCAAATGCAAGTAAAATATTTATCTTCACGCTTGGCGCAAAATAAACATAAGTTTGAACAAAAGGAGTTTGGCGAAACAGATAAAAGATGGCACACAATACATAGCTGCTCACAAAGGGAAAAGGAGGTAAACATCCCGGCTGTTGATATAAGAGTCAATAAAATATTTATTAATCTCGCCCCTAACGTAAAATAAACAATAATCAGCAAATATGTGTTTGCCAGAGCTTTTGTTATATGCCTCACGTTCATCAGGATCACGGGCCCATAAAAAGAGCCGCGTGAAGAACTAGGTTAGTCACATTGCTAGCGGATATTTAGCAGTGAACATTGCATTGGAAATGAAATCTCTACTTGTTCTCCTGTTTCTCGGGGCGGTAGTCGCCGCCACTTTGGCTGAGGAGTCTTTTGAGGATGAGTTATTAGATGAAGAGGATGATGAAACCATTGTTGAGCTTGCTGATGAAGAGAATGACCCCCATCATCATCATCCCCGTCCAAGTGGCCGTCCGAAGGTGGTAAGATCTTTTCCCTTGTCTCCATTTTTAAACAGACTACAGGGATTTGCAGAATCAGCTTCAAGTAGCAAACTTAATTTGTTTAAGATTAATTCCTTCCACGCCTTTATAAAATAGGTGTTCGGTGTGGAATCCTCAGGAGAACGTCGGGAGAATCGCGCTCCCTCAACCCGGAAATTGCGTATTTTATTTGGTTAATATGTTAGTGGGTAACTCTGCCAAAAAAGTAGCCGTAGCTTCTTTTCTGATGATTGGCATCAAATGATAAAGAATGAAATCATCGATTAATAAAATCCTAGCTAGCGATGTTTTATAATATAAACAGTAGCGTATCATTGAGCCATTATTATAAAACTCACATAATTTAATTCTTTTCTCTTAAAAAGTGCAAAGAATATTTTGACAAATGCATAAAGAAGCCAACTCGTCCACGTCCCACGCGTCCCATCAAGGTAAGATCTTCTTTGTCTTTATTTTGAATCCTTGAGTATTAACTTTGATGTCGAGACGTAGTTTTACAGCAAAAGTGTGTAGTCATGAGCTTACATTGTTTTTATACGATTTGATTAAATACATGCAACCGGCGAGCTCTTTAGTCATTTTTTTCAGCCGGGGTAGGTTGTTGTCTGTTAGAAAGAGTGATTACCCTTTTGTCAAGAACTTGAGTAGTCATAGCTTAGTTTTTTCACTGATGATTTAGCGTCAAATGATAAAGAGAGCCAGCATCAATCAATGAAAATCCTGGCGTGTGATAAAAAAAATCAACAAAAGTTTCAGAAGTATCCTACCACAGAGGTATTAAAAAATTCACACAATTTATCTTCTCTCCCACTTAGAAAAAGGTTCAGTGCAAAAGACTACGGAAATTTTGTATGAAGTACCGGCCCAGTAAACTTCCTAGGCCTTAACTGATTGAAAGTCAAGTTATTGACAGCCCAACGGTACTGAAACGCTGACGTGTCCCATTAACAGAAAACTGGATGTAACGAAATTAAATGTAGTTGTGAAATTAGGGTAGTAATGTTGATTGAAATAAAGCATTGAAAAGGTGTCTTGAAATTTCACTCATGTACCTACAGTAGTTGAGAATTTATTTAATAAATTATAATTATAAAAGTAAACTATAATTGTCCCAGAATCCTTTGAGGCAATTTTTTTAAAAGCTTTCTAACTTTGACAATTTTATACGTAGAAGAATGTCAGACCACAACAAGATGACGTTTGCCATAAAATTTCTTACATGTCACATCTAAGGTAATGACGTCATCAGTCACTTGACTATTTCCCAATTAGGTTTTGCTGTGAGCATATTTGATGTTTTAGTTGTGTGGGGTATTTAAAAGTAACCAGTTGACGGCCGGCATCTAAACTTTAACGGGGTAATGGTCGTAAGCGAAAACGTCGGGAGACTGGGCTGTAGAGAGTCAACCTTTTATCACACGAAAGAGAAAATTTGCGGGAAAGTAATGTTCTAACTGATAATATTTTCTTCGGCCAAAAAAGGAACCCGACGCCATCAGTCACGTGATCAAAGCGTTTTCAATCTATTTGTTCGGTTTTAAAGTACCCTCTTTGTAATAACTTGGCAAGTTTTTGCTGTTTTCCTCAACAATTCTTTACACTGTATTATCTCTGAGTAATTATTGTTCCATTTTCAAAGCAGAACAATACGAAAACTAAGCCAGAGGTTTTTAAGTTGCGTAAATTGACCGATATTGTAAGTTATAATCGAAAAGGAGACATACTCTTGAGACTTTTATGAAATCCTTTTTCAACTTGACTGTTTGTTTGCCGAAATAAATGTTCAACGTTTGTTAATAAAGCTAAAAGGATGTATTTGGCGGCCATATTGTTTTTCTTCATTCCGTGGAGAGAGGTCATGTAGCAGATCTTCTAACCCTAAAATCCAAATGGTTTGTTACCCTTGCCTAAAACAATGGAAATAATGATGAACAAGGTTGTGTTAATGTTTTCCCCGCCCTATGAAAAGACACCTTACGAGAAGAGAAGAGGAGAGAATCGTACGGTCATACGGTTCAGTCGGTAGCAGTGCGATCGATAGTTCATAAATTTCTTAAAAGTTCCCCGGCATGGACCAAGCCTGAAAGAGTATTAATGGTTTTCTTGTGAGCTTTAAATCTAGCTTCGATCAGTTAAAGATTTAATTCTACACTAAAATTAAAAAAATAAACGAAAAAGTCATGCTTGAAAATTGTCAATGACCGTCTTTTAAACTCTAATTACCAGTCTTTACAGAGGTGGTCCCAAGGGTAGAGGCGTTCAATTCTAGTTCTAACTGATTTTGAGAGTACGGGGTCGAATCCCCTTGAAGCAAAGTTATCGTAACCTTACTTCTTTTCTTTTTTAAATCTCTTTTCTACTCTTTTTTTTTCCCCTGTGTGGAGCATATAACTAGTAATACAGTGTGGTAAATTGAAAGCTAGGTTTACAGGAATATAAGAAATGCGGTTGGTATCATAGCTTGTCTAGCGATATTTTTAGTAACACTGGACACTGTTAGGGGATGATCGTTTATTACGTCCCACGAGGATGGAGGGGGCGGGGGGGTGTTGGAAGGAGATATAGTTTTCTACGAGGCTTGATTTCGGGGGGTGAAATATTTTGAAAAAGCACAAAATGTGAGGGGGGTCGAAATATTAAGACACAGGGATGGCCTTCTAGGTAAAAGTTGTCAGACTATAATATATAGATTTTACCAGGGCTAAAAGCGAGGTTCCCATTAATAAATTATAATTTAAATCAAACAATAAACTTGTATTTCACAATTCAGTTAACTTTAGATCACACTCATGTGACTTTTCAGGGAAAGGCTAAGTGATTTTAGAGAAAAATAATTTGCAAACAGCCCAAGATAGCCCAAGATAGCCTCATATGTATACCCCCAAAATAGCAATCATCTTCGATCACATTTGAGAGCCATAATGGCTCTTGAGCACCGTAGATTAATTAGACCTGGAAAACAAATCAGGCCGAATTTTTTGCGTTCGACAAGTTTACTTTACAAAATCTTGCCAACAAATCTGGGTGCGTGTAAACCAACCTTTTATACCATTTAAACATCACATCTGAGGTGAAACAATACTATGAGGCACTGTTTTTATCATACAGACCTCGGACAGAATGCAGTATTTCACAAATTTGCAATTATACAAAGTATATTCATTCAATATTCAGGACGATCGATCGAAGCACTCCTGAGCTTTTAACTACACTGTTAAAAAAATTCCAAAATCACCTATATATGCCCAGCCGTGGTCGTGTTTGATGTGAACATTAACAGAGTTACGCTTCAACATAATAAAGAATTTATTATGGTTATTTTTTATTTAATGGTTTCATCGATGTGCATGTAATCTTCAAAAGCGTTTGATACGCGCGGCATTTTGAGTACTCCTGCAAGCAATGTTCACTGAATGACTGAAAACAAACGGCACTGCGATTGAAATTACAAGAGAAACTACTAACAATCAAAAATGAAATATAATTCGGTGAAACATATACAGAGAAACAATTTGCATTCACGAAGACAAGTATTACAGTGTCTAAAAATCCTGACTCTTCAAGCTTAAAGCTTAAGTTTATGTTTTAAGCCGGCTTCCCGGTGTTTGCTTCTTTTCAAAGATGAATTTGAGGCAAGAAAATCGCTCAAAGCTTTCTTTTACGGCCAGAATTATAACTAAATATTCTTTGGAACGTTTTCTATTTGCGGTGAGAAAATGTGTAAAGGGTTTTTTAAAAAAACTGATACTCGGTCAGTACGCTCGACTTCATTAAATTAGATATAAAAAACAAACATCAAATACAATAATTACTCAGGCTTACTATTCGAGATGCAGCCCTGAAAGGTATCAAGTAAGGCCAGTATCGCTTCAGACTTCGCAACCCTCTTACGCATCAAGTAAGGTGAAAAGCGAAAACGACGCCATCCGAAATCGGATTTCCGACTTTGACAAGTGACGTATTTCTCAACAAAAACCCAATAAACAAACTAGCCATGAATAACAGAAGACTCCTGATAGCAGCTGAATTTCATTTTGTACATCCAGTGGAAAAAGACAGTTAAAAACATCACAATTAAGTTGACACAAAACTCTGTCAGCTTCAGTTTTCAAAGTAAACAAGATTCAAGATGCCGCAAACATTTTCCGCATGAACTCACCTGTCAAATTTTGACCAATCACAGCATAAAAATTGGACGAAGAGCGTGGCCAAAGCGTGATCATAGTGAGCAAAGTAAAAAGCAACTGTCTTCCCTCCTTGTAATAGCTGGCTGAATTTTCGCGTCCGAGGTCAGTTTGAGCGAGAAAGTGTGAGATCGAACATTGGTTTCCCTGTGGTGCGGACGGACGGGGGAGCGGTGTACGGTCAAGTGATTACCAAATTTTCTGGGATGGGTAGAGTTACCTTTAAGATTTACTTAGCTGTGGCGCTCCACCCATGCGCGCTTCGCGCGTGTGTATCTCCGCTATTATTGATTTCACAATTTATTGTTGGAAAGTGAAGTGTTAAAAGAACAAGAAACCGATAAATACAGGCAACTTTAGTTCCGGCTCCATTCAACAAAATTCCTTTAGTGTAATTTACAATTTAATTTTCAGACTCTAAAGCGCAGTAGAGCATCATGTCCGCTATATCAGTTTGACCGTAGAAACGATAGGATTGTATTTATAGCAGAAACAACCATTTCATGTTACAATGACTTTGATCCGCAGACAAAGCTGGGGTAGCATGAGAAGACATCTATTATTTCCAGTTAACAGAAGCACATGCAGTTTATGGTCTAATAATGGCCAAATTGAAAACGAGCTTTATTTTAAGCCGAGTTAGCTGCACCCCCAGGTGGCAAGATGTTATAGTCTTAGTACTAGTGTCATCGAGTTGTCAAGGGTTAACTTGTTAGTGTAATAACTGAACATACATCAGTGTAACAAAATCCTAAATATAATAACACCCTAAGTGTAATAAATGTTATCGTCTACTTTTACGCGTTCCGTTTTCACGCCAGACGACTTTACTGACGTTAAATACGTCAAGAGGACTTTTATCGTCTCTAACGTAAAAACGGCCATTAAAGCACACTTCCTGTTCTTTTACCACTTTTCTACCTCGCCCACCAAGGAAAGAAAGAAAAAAGAAGAAACTGAAAACAATGACACGATAAAGAAAGTATAGAAACCAGAGAATAACACGTGACCATCATGCATCAATCAATTTATTTAATTTGCTTTTCATCATCACAGATAATCTTCTGTATACACATCGTTAACAACAAAAGACATATCGGACACGTCATCTCATCGAAAACTGCCTTTTTACGATTCACAAGCTCTACGGACTGAACAGTGAAGTAACTTAAAAGCTTGCTTTTCAAGTTTTCTTGTTGGTCACTTTTACTTTTGACTCGTCAAAAGTGTCAACATGCCAATATCGAGAAGAAGTGAAAAAAGATCAAAATAAGTAATAAAAAAAAAAGTACCGACATAAAAAAACCTTTGCATGTATAAGGTCTAGGGTGTTCATTACTTCGTGTAATGTTTTAATTCTCTCAGAGTTTGAGTCTTTTCTATCTAATCTTTCATTATTCCGACTAAGCAACTTCAGCCCTCCTTTTTCCCGACGATTTTGATATTACACTGTTCGACTGCCCCACAGTTTTCATAAGGGACTTGTTAACATTATCTTTTCCAACTGGGTTTTTTAATTGGACTTTAGTTTCCTCTTTTTCCGACCTTTTTGCTTTCGTTCTTTCCCGAAGATGTCTCCAATGTCTCTCTATTTTTGATTTAACACTGTTTGGGTGGTCCAAGTCTTTCTTTAGATTCTGAAATCCAGGATAAAGCTGCTCCACACCTGATTTCTTTTCTTTCTTTTTAAAAGCCATTTCACTTAAAGGCCTAACGCGAGGCTGTTCTCCAGAAACAGCAGATGAGTCATGCGTTGTTTCAAAATCTTCAGTCATCAATTGATGTTCCGCTACACCTATTTCCTGTAACCCTTTGTCTACTCTCTCCAGTACTTTCCCCACATTCTGGACAATTCTTGACCTGACACTATTTTGGCTTTGTAGATTTTTCCTTAGTTTCTGAAAGCCAGGATGAAGCCGTTCAATCGCAAGTTTGTCTGCCTTCTTCCCTCTCTTCCGTCCAAACGCCAATTTACTCCAACTGCCAGACGTGACATTTGCACCTTCCTTCTGGTCTCTGGAGATCGAAGACTGTGGTGGTTCGTGGGAATCAAGACTCTTCAGGGTTGTATTTTTCTCAGTGGTAACTGTGTAAGATTCTCTCACACTGGCAGCCACCCCTTCAGTAACTTGCATATTTTCGCACGAATTTTCCATCTCAAACTCTTTCCTCTCCCGGTTGGAAATATTCCTCCACTTGTTCATGAGTTTGGATCTGATGTTATTTGGCCGGTCCAAACTTTTCTTAAGATTCTGAAATCCGGGATGAAGCTCTCCAACACCACTGTTTTTTGCCTTCTTTCCTTTTTTCAACCAAAGTGGAAATTTAGACCGACGATCAGTCTCCGGAACATCTAAATTATCGTTTCGGTCGTAACTACCAGTACACTGTTCGCCATGAAGATCATGACGGGACCTTTCCTTTGATGACTTGTCTCCTTGGCTGAAGCCTTGTTCACCGTGGAGGTCGTCATTGGCAGTAGGCCCGACCGTACAGTATCCTGTTGTCTCTCCCTCGGATTTTCCAAGCATGTTTTTCCAACTGAAAGACACCTTTGACAATAAACTGAATGGAAATTTGGAATTTTCCATTGAATCTACAGTCCCAGGGCTCGGCTTCACATTGCTTTCATTATCATGCCACTCCAAGGAACCTGGTTTTTCGCTCTCATTTTCCTTCAACGTCAAGGAATGACAACCTTCATCTTTAGTTTGTCTAGGATCTTGAATTTTCTCGTTTTGGTTCTGAGGAAAGGGTGAGTTTTGCAGGAAACGTTTTCCATCATGTTCATCGCGGCAAGAAGACTTTGAGAAATCGCTCTTTAGTTTTGGAGCCTTGGAAGATCGTGAAGTAAACACAAACGGTGTGCGAGATTTCTTTGCACCTTTCTCACCGCATTCTTCCCATGCAATCTTCTCAGCCGGAGAAATCTTATTTTTTCTAAAGCTCCTTTTCTTTCTTGAACTTGACTTTTTCTCGACAGGAAAACCCTGACCTCTGCCTTTCCTTGCACCGCAATCACGAACAGTTGTTGATTGATCTTCGCCCTCCTGGTAGCCGCAAATGTCGAAAAACGTTTCTTCATCCGCGACGGGAATTTTTGGTTGAAGTTCAACAACTTTGTCTTTTCCTATTTGAAATATGACAAATCTCAAAAACTGAACTATTAACTGTCCAAGCAAGGGCACCCTGCGCAAAAGGGCAGCCATACTTTGGATTTTTAACTCGGGTTTAGCGTTTGACGTAACAAATGAACAGGATGACGTGCAAGACGCTAATTATAATGCATATAAAATTTTAAAGAAAATTAACTAAGAGTAATGGCAGATTAAAAGAGTGCGTCCGACTTGCTTGTTAGTTAGCGCAATTGATGGGAAAATGAAGGATTTATGGTGCATACGGTGCAGTATGCAAATAATTTGAAAGTTTTTGCGCGCGCACCAAGATTTGCGATGACAGATTTGACATTCAAATTACGTAACATTAAGGACGGTGCCCATTATTGTTACTGCGCACATTTTCTGCGCAGGTAGTCGCGCGCGACGCGAAAGAAATGCGCAACACGCATGCAGGACACGCGGAGTGGTTTTGTCTCCTGTAAGTCTGAGAGATTCTACTTATATCTTGTGGAAAAAATGAGTCGTTTTTCAACAGACGAAAAATAATTTCCATTTATCTTGTCAGTTCTTTGAAAACCGAAGAAGTATGCGCATGTTGCTGATTTCTGCCGTATGATCGATCTGACGGAACATTTTATAGTCAAACAAAAGTCAATTCTAAAACATCAAAAGTTATTGCTTCAAGAAGTTACACTTGGAGCTTGGGTATTAAACAATGCCTTAATAGGCAAGGATCAGTAAATCAAATGGAAAATAGCTCCAAGTCCTCCGCTTAATCGAGAAACTGCAAGCTTACCTTTCACTCGCGTCCTTCGCGTTTCATCGCCTAATCGGCTATAACACTTTCCCGAATATTTCTTTAATTTTGTAAGATTTTATGTAATTATTCCCCAGGAGATAGATTTAAAGCGTTCGAGTACATACAGATGTCCCTTTTATTGAGAGTCCGAGGCTTTTTTTGTTGAACAAACAACAAAAAAACTGTCACAAGATTGCTTGGATTGCTGAGATCGCAGCTTCACAAACAGTTGCGGACCGCAAAGGAAACGCTTTCATCGTGGAAAAAAATCGTAAAAATTTGTTATGCTTTTTACTATTATCATTGTTATTTAAGCATTTTTGCATTACTAAGCATTGAAATAATTGACTCATTGGGCAGCTTGTCGTGTAGATAGTATTAATTTTCTTAAGGTTCAACTTCACGCCACACATAATCTGTACATTTAGACATAGCTGCCATTTGGCTGTTTACAAACTATTAAAAGATGGAAGATAAAATAAAGTATTTCCATTCTAAGACTTTCTTAGGTTTAACAGACACTGTTAAGTCTAAAATCAACATTTAGGAACGAAAAATAGTGAATGATCATGACACAGAGTGCTACAGTAAAAAAAGTCAAAACGAAATATATAAAATGATCCTAAAAGCCCAGTTTATTTATGAGGGTACATAAACGCATTCGGTACAACTACTTTCGCAGTATTCAGCTTTTTTAAAAGAGAACTCATGAATGGAACTTGAGTCTATGCAAATTATATGACACTTGTGGCAAAGCCCGAAAGAGAGAGCGCATTAAAAAGCACAGATATAAGCTCATTGAATGTACGCAAGTTAATAACATGTTCGATCGAGGTATCCAGTAAAATGATAAAAAACGATAGAAGGTTTACAATCCATATTACATCTACAGTTCAAAAAATTTTGAGCACATGTACAGGTAAGCAAACGATTAAGGAGTACCTGTCTAAGAGTCCCTGTCGACTATTTTCCACTACAGTACAGTAGTTTGTTTACAGCACTAGCCTTGGATCTTGAGCTCGCCATACTACTCTATGTGCGCTGGAAGTAATCTTTAATACCTTGGAGATTGCTCTTCTCCAAAAATTTTTGTTCAATTTTTGAGACGGAGAAGCTCCAGTTGAATGAAATAGTATACTTTGTTTTCATTAGAGTCCATGAAATGTCCTGCTTCACTTGCTGTTTTTGCTCTCCTCCGTGGGTTGTTGTTCTCTCTGACTGTTAGCCATTGTGGATATCCCAGAGTACTCCGCGTGGAGTGAAGCTATAGTGAAACTGGCCGGGGAGGGGATGGGAAAAATTGCAAATAACCCCCAAAGCGATTAAGTTACGGTCGAAACCAACCAATTTAACTTCTAGAAACGAATGGTAACCTCTACTTTTTATCTCACCAAATGAAAGTAATAAGCCTACTCAGCAAACGATCAATTTTTGGTTTGGGAAAAATGTCGTTTACGCTATTTTTAAGGCAAACGCATGGAGAGGGTTACTTGCTGATAACTTCCCAGTTGTGGTGATATTTGAAAAAAAGACGTATAAAGAGCGGTTGTTATGTTATAGTTTGTTGCTTATTTTGAAACCTTGTTACAATTATCATTGCATTTGTGCCAGTTCACGTGTACACTCTGAAATTTGGGGAAAAAATTAACTTTTTATCATTTTTCTAAAAAATGCCTATTCAGCGTTTTTCTCCATATTTAAGCGCAGTTATCTCTGAAAAATGCGTGGCTACCCCCAGTTTTCTTTTTGGATTTCAATAGCCCCTGATATGATCTACTTGTCTCACATAGTCATTATCTGGGAAAAAATACTTCCCATTAGTGGGCACCGTCCTTTAACGCGCTCACTTTGCATGGAAATATTAACAACAAGACGCTACGGAGCGTACACTTCGGCGTAGTGGTTGTGGAACTGATTAAGTGTAAATGCGGAGGAATAGTAAGAAATGAAATATGGTAAGAGTAAGGTGTTAATTTGTGAAATTTTGGGATTTGTCAGGATACTCTGAAAAGAGCCATATCCAAGAGGCCTACTTGCCAAAAACTAGCATTTCGGGACAAATTGTCTTTGCGATAGTAGCCCAGTTATGCTCTGATGACTCCATACAAATCCTTCTAAATTTGACTTGGGTCTAAACGTTTAGACCTAAGTCAAATATGAGGTTACTGGCGGTGAATAACAAGTCTAACAAAACAAACAGTGAAAAAATAATTCTCTATTTTTCTTAGTCACATCAGGCTTCAAAAACGGCACAGCTGTCTCATGTACTGATTAAAGATATGTAAGGCATGATTAAGGAGTCAATTACGTGAGCAAGGAATTGGCTGAAACTCAATGTTACGAGTTCGAATGTTTTGAGGATAATTATTCACTGACTATCAGCCCGCAGGGATGTCGGATTAACACAAGGAAGTTTAATACCAGAGGAACATAGCCTTTACAGAGCTTTAAAACACAGAATCCGCCAACACAAGCTTAACTTGAACTTAAGTAAAACTAAACAGCCCCTGCCAATAATAATAAACTCTCACTTAAACTTCAGATATCTTACGGCTTGGAAAATCGACCTTCGTCACACTTGACTAAACACAGCAGTCCAGCTCGTGGGAAAAAACTTAGTTCGTCAAAAGAACTCGCTTGGAACTTGTATACCGTGTGATATAAGGTTCTAGAAAATACTAAACAGGCGAATAGTAGTAGCTTTTCGACATGTTTTATGATTTCAGTAACTGATACAAATCTGCTGACTCATGCTGAAATGTAAACATACCCTAATTAATTATTTACGATAATCCAAAAAAGTAGAGAACGTTCGACGCAAGAAAGCAATTTTACTTCGTACAAAGACATTTTGTCTTTGTTGAGTGTTTATGCAGCATATTCATCATAAAACAGTTCGAAAGAAGGGCTCACTCGTGAAATGTTTTTTAACACTCGAAGAGAATTTCGTGTCTCTGCGCGGCCACGTAATATGCTCTATTTATTCCTCGAGTAAATTAAAGACTAGACTCGACGTGATCTCAAGGTATCACGAAGTAGTCCGATCTAATTTCGTGAAATAGCCGAAACGAAACAAGCCGAAAAATCACGAACTTGTACGCCCAAAAAATCGCCTGGTCCCAACGTCAGTGGCTTCATAGCTCCGTTGGTAGAGCATCGCACCGGTTAATAATCGCGAGGTCATGGGTTCAAACCCTGTTGAAGTGCTGAATTTTTTTTTCACGCTTCTTTGCGCAATTGCATAAATTGCGTTCACTGCGATGATCATTTCTTCATTCATTTCATTTCCGCAGTTCATATATGAATTATTTCATACCAGTTGATGTGTACTTATATCATTAACAAAACTAAGACCACCTAAAATCAAATCCGTCGAAATATGAAGTCAACTTGTAACCGAAATGGGTCTAGTCTGTCAAATTATCTTCTCTCCGAGTCTTTCCACTGAGTTTTAGGGCAAATTTAACGATGAATTTAGGGGTCTTAGTTTTCGTAATTCCGAAAACAAAGACCCCTCTTAGTTTTTGTTACTACGAAAACTAAGAATTAACCCTTAATATATCAATCGGTAAAATATATATGAAGTTGAATTACGACCATTCATAAAACAACCAAAAACTATCATCCGGGTGCTGATGATCCGCTTCCTCTAATTGTTCACAGAAAAAAAAAGAGGTTGAAAGCGAGCCAAAGACTACCTGTGTACAATTGCTCTCTGATTTTGGTGGTTTATCCTTAAAAATCGTAAATTTGGCTTTCCACTGGAGATGGATTTTTTGCCTTCGTTATCGGCTGACATGTTGCCGAGACCCTGATGGCGTTACCTGAACATATTATGTTGTAGTTAATTTTTTATCTCAGGTAATTTTTATTTTTCTTTTGTTTCAACTTCATTAGCATACATTACCATACCCAAAAACAAAAGAAAAACAAAAATTACCTGAGATAAAAAATTAACTACAACACATATCTTATCACTTCCGATCGTCAAGTGGTCAACAGTTAATTTTTTATCTCAGGTAATTTTTATTTTTCTTTTGTTTCAACTTCATTAGCATACATTACCATACCCAAAAACAAAAGAAAAACAAAAATTACCTGAGATAAAAAATTAACTACAACACATATCTTATCACTTCCGATCGTCAAGTGGTCAACAGTGTTATCGGTTAAACATCACTCAAAAATACATTTGTTTTTCCTTTTCTGGCCAGGCCATAGCCAGAAAATGCTTTCTTCAAAAGGGCAAAAAAAAGAGTATTTACTATATTGCATTTTTCAAGAGTTTATTTTTATCGTGACCACTCCAGAGATCACCGGAAACCAGGTGAAAAGTTACAATATAAGGGTAATTGAAGGGTAGGGTGGGGCAAGAAGAAATAGTCTGTGAGGGATCCTGGCTAAAATCATTTATTAAATAAAAAAATGAATGAATGAATGTATTTTCTGTACTAGCAAGGAATCATTTCGAAAGTTTTAGGTACACTGTAACACAATCATGGTCGCCGAGACATGAAGGCAAAAATTCATCTCCAGTGGAAAGCCAGTTTTCTGCGTTTTACGATTTTTAAGGATAAACAACCAAAACTGAAAGACCAATCGGTGGGGTAAGGCATATTTTCAGTGTAGTCAGGTAGTCTATGGCTTTTCATCCTCTTTTTAAAGCCTCAATACCGATACGTCTGCAAATTATTTGAAGAAGAGGATTGTCAGCACCCGGATGATGATAGTTTTTGGTTGTTTTACGGATCATTATAGTCTTCGAATGGTCATTGTATTCAACTTCATATATATTTTACAGATTGGTTTTTAAGGGGGTCTTAGTTTTTGTAATAATGAAAACTAAGAGGGGTCTTTGTTTTCAAAATTACGAAAACTGAGACTCCTAAATTTACAGTTAAATTTGACTCAGTGGAAAGAATCGGACAGAAGTTAATTTGACAGATTTGACCTATTTCGGCTACAATTTGACTTCATATTTTGACGGATTCAATTTTACATGTAGGAGGTCTTAGTTTTCGAAATGTTCAGTTTTTTTTTCGGTGACGGAGCATTATTAGCAGGAGCCTCACTTCAAAATTAGGAGCTAATCACAAGACACTGGAACGACTTTCATTCTAGTACGATTTCATTCCATGTCCATACATTTTCTCTGTATTTTGTCTACACAATACCAAAACAACACTTGTTGTTCACATACAATTCATTCTGGAATGAGTTCACTCCAGTTTTCAGTCGCTGTGGTATGAAATTTCATTCTGGTATCATGTAAACTGTAAACAAACTTACTTCCAGATTGAAAATCACAAACCGTATAGTCTGGGGCAAGTGGTGCATGTGTTTCTGATCTGGTATGAAAAGTACCCAAACAATAATGTCTTAGGCTGAGCTGGTCAATTTTTGTCATCTGAATGCAGAACAAACTTCATTCGAGAACAAAACTCATTCTCATTTGGTTTTATGTAAATAGCCCCTTGTTGTTAGCCACAAACATAAAAAACAAATCAAAATGAGGCTGGGGAAAGTTTCTACATTGTACATTATTTGGTTATGTTTTTTTCAAACACCATTACGAGGCAAAGATCTTCAAACTTAGTCTTCAGCCAAACAAAATCAGAATTGTAATACATGTATTGTTTCAGAACCAACCAGAAAAAATTCAGTTATGTTACCTTTTCAAGATTTGACAAATCATTGTATCGTGCATGTATGATCTCAGGCCACCTGTTTTCTTTATTCTGATTTCCAGGTTGGCCGAACTGAAAGACTGGATAACACGCTAAATCCACGGTTTTCTAAAGCTGTTCTTGTGGACTACTTTTTTGAAGAGCTTCAGAAGCTGAAGTTTTTTATCTATGATATTGATAGCCCCACTGGAAACTTGAAAACTGCAGATTTCTTGGGGGAGTTAGAGTGCACATTGGGTCAGGTCAGATATATGCTGAATTTATTCGCTTTAATATAAGCCAAGTAGGTTATTACACAGACATTCTTTTGGCTCATCAGAGAATCCTTCTGTGTGTGACAAACCCCTTGGAAGGTCTGTGTGGGAGGCTATAAGAAGAATGATTTTCCTGAAACAAGAATGCTGTTAAAAAAGCATAAAGTCTCGCTTGCGTGGAGAGGAAACTAATTCTATGCGAAACAGGATTTCCTTGCTAAAAGTTTTTCACTTCCTACTTTATTGATGGTCAAGAATTCTTCAGGATATTTACTTTTTATATCGTACTCGACAATGATTGAGAACAGCGTGCAAAGAAAGTCGTGTCCGACAGCCCGGGGCTAGTGGATTTTGCAATCGGGCTAGTGATTTTTGTTCTTAACTTGCCTGACGGGCAAGTGCTGTTTTTTTGGGGGAAATTCAGATTACAGAAGGATCGTAATCAATCGTGGTAATTGAAAAGGGTTTGGGGCTAGTTGAAATGACTTGTGGGAGCTAGTACATGCTAGCTACAGCTTGCCCGAATGGTAGGCTGTAAAACTGACTTTCTTTTCACCCTGGAGAACGCGTGTATAATTACACGAAAACCAATTCACGAGAAATTACATCATCGCCAGAGACCAAAAACATGATGAACAAGACGCATCATTGGAATCATCGCTGAAAATAAACTGCATGCTCATCACAAGACTGATTTGCACACAATGAAAGTTCACAACATCCGATCAGGTTATAGCCTCACCATCGAAGTTTTCACTGAAGTATTCACTTGTTCCAAATTAATCAATGCTTTCAAGCGAGAGAATTCATGGACCGACCCATTCCAGAAAAGCCCGACATCTTTGGGTAATCTTTTCTAAGCTTTCTCCACAAACTAAAGCATGGCGCTGTGACGTGTTGTGAGTCTTATCCCCAGTTTCCATGTTCTCAGCTTGGAATCCCTGGGACCATGACTTCTCTTTTGGCATGCACATGAAAAAAAAAAAAGCAAGGAAGACTAATTTTTTAATAGCTACAGTTGTGTGAAATTTGAGCCTCAGAGGAGGTCTTGCCTAATAACCAAGAGTTTTTGGGAAAAAAAGTTTTTCAGTGAATTGAACCTTGTCATAATTAAATCTGGTCATGTATTTGCTTATTATAAGCCAAGCTGAATTCGTAATAATTTGATTTAGCACCTGGGGCGCTTATTTACTTTTGGTACCTCAAGGGAGGGCACTTATCAGGACAGGGCACTTAATTATTTCCTTTTTGAGAAACAACCAAATGTTCAAAACAAAAAAGGGACAATAACAGAAACTGTATCAGTAACAAATATGCAGTAAATGATCAGTTAACGTGAGAGAAACTCAGACAAAGACCACCGTTTTTGTAACGTGGCATTACCTTTCGTTTGTGAGAAATCAATGAACCTTGGTTGATATGTACCCTTTCTCTATTATATTATGATATTAGAATAGAGGCGCTTAGCTGAATGGGAGTGCTTTAATAATTTGAATGGGGGCGCTTATTAACAAAAACACCTTTGAAGTGGGGTGCTTATTCGACAGAGGTGCTTATTGGAAGGAGGGTGCTAAATCGAATCATTTTGGTAAAGAAACACAGTATAGAATCATCATGCAGTCATAAATACCGGTATACTTTTAATAATGTGGTGGTTCCCAAAAGAGTGATTTGTCTAATAATTTGTTGTGTAGGGAAGAAGTCTCAGTTAGCATTTGCCATCCTCTTTGCTGTGAGTGTCAATTATTCAACCTTCATCTCCTCATTCTCTACACTCTATGTCAAATTCAGGAATGTCCAAGTAGATGGTGTCATCTTCACAAAGAGGATCAAAACCTTTTTCACCTGAATAAATTATTTAATTTTGAACTAAAACATATCTATGCTTGCTTAGTTTGTTATTTGAATGCCTTTTTTAAAAATTTGTTTTCAGCTTGTATCATCTGGAACCTACACTAAACCACTTGTATTGAAAGGAACCAGTAGTTCTGCACATGCTGGGACAATAACGGTGGGCTAGGGACAAACTTTTTAATAATTTAATACTTGATAGAACTTACTTTGTACAAGTCTGAGCAACTCAACATTGGACATCTCAATTTTAAAAGACATGTCCCCGTACATGTTTTACTGTTTTTTGGTGCAATTTTGATCGTGTGGTACAATCTTTCCGGGGGCCTTCTTGGGGTGAGTACCTATGTCCCTATGTCCCTATGGCCCCATATAGTGTAAGTCCCTATATGTCCCTATATACCTATGTGCTTATGTCCCTAGTCTTGATTTCAAAACCTGTTGTTTTGTGAATAATTGATGATGAGGAGACCATGCCCCTGTTGGTATTTTACTATTGCATTTGGGATCGCCCTCGTTGCTGTCGCAGTTTCAACACCATCTTCATGTCATTTGTCACCAATTCATCCATCTTATCAGGGTAAGGTAAAAATGAAAAAAAATCAGCTTGCCCTTTGGTGAAAGCTGCAACTTTAGTCTACATGTACTAGCCAGGAGCTCTGAGGAGCTTAGCCCAAAAGTAAATTGATAATTGAAAATAAACAAATTTAATTATTATGCAAAATAACACAGTAATTAATAATACTGAACATAGAAAAACTAATTTTTGTTGTATTTAAGGAATAGGAATATTGATTATTGACTTTAATTTTCTTTCAAACTCAACCTCATACAACTAAAGTCAAACAAAATAGAGAATTTTTTAAAAGCTAAATTTTCAGTCAGCAACACGACAGGAGTGTCACTGGAGTACAAGGGTAATCGGGCAAGTAATTTTAATTATGAGCCATGTATTTTTCCAGCATTTTGATGCAGTTTATATTATTTTTGTTCAAATAAGGATTTTAGAAAGAGATTATCTTTAACTGATGCGTTATGTGTGCTAATTTTACTCAGAAAAATTCTTAGCTGCATAGCTATTTTGGGAAGACAAACATAATACCAGTAATTATTAAAATTTATTTTAATAATATTTACTTAAAGCTTTCTTTTCTTTATACAGCCACCCTCGCCTGTCCATGTTTGCTACTTCCTTCTTGCCTGTCTCCTACACTCTTTCTGCTTGGCTAAAAGGAAATTCATAGGAATGACTGCTACACAGGGTAGCACTTTTTGATCTTTTATCACTAAGTCTTGTGATATGATTGCACACATTTTGATCTTCTATCACCTGAAACTTTAGTACACATAGTGCACAGCATTGGGTACACTGTATCTATACCTGAAGTTGATTTTGTATTCATAGTCTAGGCAATTAAAGAAAATTTGATGGCAATTTTCTTGTCAGGTGGTTGCAGAAGAAGTTGCTGGGGGAAGTGATGAAGTGTATTTGCAGTTCAGGGCTGAAAAATTAGACAAGAAGGTCAGTTTAAGAATATTATTAGTTATTTTAAATACACTGTACATCAAGCTATACTTGCCTTATGGGGGCTTTGTAATGTCATAAAATGTTCATAGGAAATTACATGACTTTTGTATGCTACAATCCCGGACAAAAGTCCTTGGGACAGTACTGCAATATTCATATTATTCTGTCATTTCTCGGTTCCCTCTTAAAACAGTGCATCCTTTTGGAAATTTTCATGCAGTTCTCCCTCCCCCCACCCTATACAAAGTTGAAACTTGGAAAAAAATTCTGGATACACTTGTCCAACATTGTTTATGGGGTGAGGGGAGGGGTTGGACCTGAGTGAAGTGGAAAATGCCCCAGAAACGCAAAAGTGTCCCAAGACTTTTGTCCATGATTGTACGTTTGCACTGTTAGAATTTGCCTCACTGTAGTTGTCAAGTTGAACATTTTAAAAAAATTTAATTTTAACACCAAAAGTGTTGTTTACTTTTTATACTATGGTTGTGTCCCAGTGTCATTCCTAAGCAGAGGCGACGGAGCATTTTTAAACATTGGGGGTCTCATCTTCCACTCAGCCATGCCTGTACCCCTCCTTACATTTTCCAAAAATCCCTTGGTGTTTTAAGCTGGCACAAGCAAACCTCTTTCCAATCTTCACAGTGTCTAGTGTGCCAGTGATCACTTTGTGACAATGCATCGGTAGGCAGTTGTTCAAGCTTATTCAGGCAGTCTAGCTGCTTCATGGTGCTTCTTAGGTAGGTCTTGAGTCATGTGATGGCAGAAAATGTGCTCTTTGAAGTCGTCATTGTCACAGGTACACTGTTGTAATTGTTGAATACATCTTTAAAAGTGTTTTTCCGCACAAAAACATGGGTGGGCCCCCATGCTCCGTTGCCTAGACGCTTAGAGCTTTTTTATTCCCTTAGTATAGGATATAGGAGAGGCACAGTTGCCCTCCATTTTCTGAAAGAACAAACCTGGGAATGAAGACTTAGTCATTTCCTGCTTATGTGAAAAATGATTTAACTCTTGGTTTGGCAAAGATGCATGTGCTTGTTACTGATAATTCCTCATTTATGTGTCAATCATTTCATATATCTCCATACAGGATTTTCTTGGAAAGAGTGACCCTTACTTAGAACTTGCAAGATCAAAAGAAGATGGAACTTTTGTTGTGGTGCATAGAACAGAGGTTATTGATATCGTTGTTATGTTATTTGGGGGTGTCTAGAAAACTCAGACCTCGAAAACTCAGACCTCAGACCTCAGACCTCGAAAACTCAGACCTCGAAAACTCAGACCTCGAAAACTCAGACCTCGAAAACACAGACCTCGAAAACTCAGACCTCGAAAACTCAGACCTCGAAAACACAGACCTCGAAAACTCAGACCTCGAAAACTCAGTACACATTTGATGAAAACAGTCGCATAGCATGGCGCTTATTTTCCCTACAGTTTTTGACTACTGGCGTGCCGACTTTGCTTTCTTCTGACGTTTCATGTTTATCTATATCTATTGCTGGACTGGCAACAAGAGCAGGCAACAGTCAAACTGTTGATCTAGAATCTATGATTGCGTGATGAAATTTGTCAGTCTTTGAAATTTATTTCTTTGTTTTGAATAAAAGCAACATAAAATATATGGACTGAGTAGTTTTGGTGGTGTGAAGGAGATTGTTCGGAAGGCCCTGCAATTTTCTTTAAAAAAGAGAGAACGAGAGAAACAGAGAACGTAGAGGAAGTTTAGTATATCACACATCATCTTTATTTGCGACTACATCTGACCCACATCGGGTCACAATGACTTGATACATCCGGAGTGGCAAATTGTGACACAGAAATTGTCATTTCACCACGGTTCTGAAAAAACAAACAAACACCAGTAAATGAACAGCAACAATAACGATGAAATTCATGAAATTGCAGTTATCAACACTTGAACGGCCGCTTTGCCCATTCTTCAGTCCTTTATCGATTAACTAGTTTGTTACTATTGAGTTATTACATTAGTGGGAAAACCATCGTCATGGAAGTAAAGTTGTTATTGTTTTACTACGTTATAAACAGGAAATAGACTACATCGAAAACATCGCGGCCCAATCCAATCTTAAATTACAGAGTATGCATGGAACAGAACCTCGATTTCAGGAAGTGAACGTTATGAAGAACACAATCCCCAAGCGTAAACGTAAAATTAACCTCGATATAACGAATAAATGTCAGCATGTGCTAAAATAAGAGCCAAACAGACTAACAAGGAAAAAGATTATGGGTACAGTATTTTTTTAGCAGTTTTGTTAGCCTGTTCTTGACTTTCTACTGCTGTTGCTATGTATAGCTCGGTAGTGAAATGTTCTTACAATAATTTTTCAGATCCGAAAATGCTGCGTTTTGTAAATAATTTTTTTTAATAGTAACTATACCTGGATATAATGAACATTTTGGTAGTTTTCCGGAATATTAAAAAAATGGAGGTGTTCTATATAACGAACCCTCGATATAACGAACAAATTTCCCAAGTCTCTCGGCACTTTCTTTATAAATCGAGGTTCCACCTATTTTTCTCATTTCCCCAGTCACGCGAAGAATCGCGTGACTAATTTTCCCGCACTTTTTTAGTCACGTGATACCGGCGCCTAGTGCTATGTGCTGTCAAGGTTAAGTTCGAACACTGGTTGTGACTGTTCTTTAGCGCTGTATTCTTGTTTTGAAACCTAACAGCTTATTACTGACCGACAAACAAGCCTGGGAGATTATTAGATAAACTGAACGATGTCACATCATCGGTTCGTAAATAGCAAGAATCACTGAGGTGATTTTTGCACCATTATAGATTTCATATATTTTATATATTTTTGTATTTTTATATAGTTTTGTTATCTCTAACGTATGATTTCAATCTCTACAAGCACTGCATGGGAATGTTCTAAGTTACAAGTTGTTGGGACCTCAAGTACAAGCAAAGTAATACTGCCTACTTACTAAGCATTTAAATGTCCTGCGATCAATCGTTATTTACGATTGCATTGCGCCGCGATGTTTTCGATGTAGTCCCGGCCATTTCCTGTTTATAACGTAGTCTTTACTTCCATGACGATGGTTTTCCCACCAATGTAATAACTCAATAGAAACAAACTAGTTAATCGATAAAGGACTGAAGAATGGGCAAAGCGGCCGTTCAAGTGTTGATAAACTGCAATTTCATGAATTTCATCGTTATTGTTGCTGTTCATTTACTGGTGTTTGCTTGTTTTTTTAAAACCGTGGTAAAATGACAATTTGTGTGTCACAATTTGCCACTCCGGATGTATCAAGTCATTGTGACCCGATGTGGGTCAGATGTAGTCGCAAATAAAGATGATGTGTGATATATTAAACTTCCTCTACGTTCTCTGTTTCTCTCGTTCTCTCTTTTTTAAAGAAAATTGCAGGGCCTTCCGAACGATCTCCTTCACACCACCAAAACTACTCAGTCCATATATTTTATGTTGCTTTTATTCAAAACAAAGAAATAAATTTCAAAGACTGACACATTTCATCACGCAATCATAGATTCTAGATCAACAGTTTGACTATTGCCTGTTCTTGTTGCCAGTCCAGCAATAGATATAGATAAACATGAAACGTCAGAAGAAAGCAAAGTCGGCACGCCAGTAGTCAAAAACTGTAGGGAAAATAAGCGCCATGCTATGCGACTGTTTTCATCAAATGTGTACTGAGTTTTCGAGGTCTGAGTTTTCGAGGTCTGAGTTTTCGAGGTCTGAGTTTTCGAGGTCTGTGTTTTCGAGGTCTGTGTTTTCGAGGTCTGAGTTTTCGAGGTCTGAGTTTTCTAGACACCCTGTTATTTGGTGCTTATAAAAAAAAAGCTGCATAAAGAGCCTAATTTTTTTTTTTTTTTTTTAAGTTTTATGTGACTTGAGAAGTGTTAATTAACATGGTGTTAGTGCATGAGTGCTCAGTTTCCCTCAATCATTCATGGGTCCACGCATATGAGCAAATTGGAAGGTGAAACTAGTGGTTTATCAGAAGTCACTTGGGGCTTTATTCTGATACCCCTTTGCTTGTGACAGCATGTTGTGACCTCCAGATGAAGTGGAAAAATGAGACAACAAGCCCTAGGATTTCATGGTAATGAAAGTTTCTGGTACCATGTTGTTACCGTGGTCTTAAAATAACGGAACCAAAAAATAGTTTCCCAGTGCCATTTTCAGCCTTAGAGATCCACTTACAGATTTTTTTTCACACAGAATGATACTTACATGCAACTAGTAGGGCAATTATTCTTTAGGTAATAAATCATATACGAAACTGAAATATTTAGCATCTATCAGTTCCATCTTGAATCATTCCTAAAAAGCATCAGACATTACTGGTTTGTAGCCTCCAGTGTCGAAAAAACACATGACTTAGAAAAATTTAAAAGATTTAGGGGATGGGTTCCCAAGAATTTCCACGGAACCAAAAAATTGTTACTGGTGGTTTCCCATGATCTCTGGGCACAGAACCATTATTGTTTTCCATGAGAATTGAAATCCTAGGGCTTGAGACAAAAACAGAGAAAAAAGAGAGAACATTTCATCTCCCTCGAATCCGTAATTCAACAAAAATCAAGGGGAGTGAGGGATTGCGGAAGGGGCATGTGACTATTTGTCAAAGAATGTCAGCAGGGTCTTGAGACTTTCAGAAATTTTCAGTCACAAGATGGAATGAAGTGGTCACCAGAAATTTTGTTTTATTTCTCTAATGACATGACAATGACAATGTGTTGGACATTTTATGCTTATGCAAAAACAGGCTTACTGCTTCTTTGCTTGAAGAGGAATCAGATACTTTTTTTGTAAATTAAAGTAAAGAAAGAATATTTCAAAATTTGTTGAGATGGTAAATATTAGTTTACTCAAACCATGTTAAAAATTAATGTTCTTAATCGCATCACTTATTCACTTTTGCAGGTTGTTCAGAACAATTTAAATCCAAGATGGAAAGCATTTCAAATCCCTGTTCAGCAGATATGTAATGGAGATTATGACAGAACCATTCAAGTAAGTCTATTTTGATCAGATAGTGCTGACTTTGTTAATTACAGTACTTGGTAAAGACCCATATTTTTTTGGCCATATTATAGGTTATACCCAGTAGACAAAAATTAATTTTATCCTAGGTTTAAAACAAAATGACACTGTTAAAAAAAAGAAAAGACGACCTAGTGTCTCTTAGAGAGGTGATATGTGATGTTTTGCGCAGGGTTGTAGCATGGGGAGGGGCTGGGGGACAACCCCCCCCCCCCCCATGTTTCTGCCCAGTTTTTTGCCCCAAAAAGTAAAAAAAAAGCACACATGAAAGAGCATTTCATGCTCTCCCAGAGCATTGAAACAATCATAATTATGATGTCTCTGCTGTTAGGTGAAACATTTTCTGTTTTTAAGATTCAAGGACCAGTCCAATGGGTCCTCCAGACCCAAAACCTTCTGCTTTTCAACTACATTGAGGTACCTAAAATCTTTGTGCTGGCCCCTAGTTTCTAAAGGCTTGCTACCGCCCTGTTGCATAACAGTTAATTAATTATGTTATTAAAATCATTAATCTTTTCTTCATCAGATTTCATGTTTTGACTGGGATTCTGATGGATCACATGATTTAATTGGCTCATTTACCACAAATCTCCGAGAGATGTGTTCAGTTCAACCACCCAGAGAGGTATTCAGTTAATACTTGCAGTCATTTTAAGCTTGGATCTATATAGGTTTAATACTATCAGCAGCCTTACTCAGTACAACTCCCTTCCACTTCACATTTCAGCTGTTTTCGTCAATTCAGGTTCCAGCGTTGTTCAAAAGGTGGATAGCACTATCCACTGGATAAAATAATTAATTGATATGCTAGAGGACAATGCAATTGTTTGTCCTAATACTTATCCACTGGATAATGATAAATTTTATCTGGTGGATAGCAATATCCAACATTTGAACAAAGCATAGAATATGTCGTGAAGTCTCTTTAACCTCTATAAGTGACTGACCAACTTTAAAATTTCTCCTTATGGTTTCACTGGTCAATCAAACAAAAGGTCTTGAGAAAAAAGGAAATGATCAAGAAGTTAATATTAAAGGTCTTATAATAATTATGAAAGACATAACTAAAAAGAAAACATTGTTAGACAAGTCTTTCTCATTAGTATCATTAAAAAATGTATCGAGTACAGTGTGGACAACATGCGTGCTGACAAAGGTTTTAATGGAGGTTTCAATGTATACAGTGTATGGTTTACCAAGAATGATGATAATTGTAAATCCTTAATCCTCTAGTTTAACTGAGGGCCCATTTTTTCATAAGTCCTAGGTCAAGTTCAGTAGCATTCTCAAGGCTGTGCTCTAAATATATTTAAGGAAAATTGATGGGAGCCCAGTGCTCTGTATCTGAAAAATCTAGAGTTTCCAGTTATCATATGATTTGTATAAAAAACTGAGTTTTTCTAGTCACCCAAGAGCAAAAGTTGGGCACCAGGGCCCACCGCTCTCTGCTAGAGCACAACCCTGACTCTGGAAAAAAAAAATGCCCGGATCAATCACTATACGTTTCTGAGAAACTGCCCACCTACCCTACCCCTCCCCTAAGCCAACATTAAAACCTGCTTCTTGCTTAGGGTAAAATGTTGGCTTAGGGGAGGGGTAGGTGGGCAGTTTCCCAGAAATGTATAATGATCCAAATGCCCTTAGAGGGACTAAACAGGGGAATGTGTCTCTTTTATAGACTACGCCTTTATTTTGTACAGTCATGAACATAATTTTGTATTTTGTTTCGTAGGTTCAGTGGCCATGTGTAAATATCAAGAAACAGAAGAAGAAGAAGGGGTACAAGAATTCTGGTTTAGTTTCTGTTTCAAGATGCGAGGTACAACTTCATTGGATTTTAGAGGACAGTGCTTCTTTTAAACAGACAAGTGTAGTTTTTGTAGCAGAGCTCCATGCACGGCGCAAAGTGCCACGCGTGGGCAGAGCCCCATAGCTAAAATAATGTGGTAATCTAACCGTCCCAGAAAATTTGGCAATCGCGTGACGGTACACCGAGTGAGCGAGCGAGCAACCGTCCATCTGCACCACAGGCATACCAATGCAAAATTAATTTCATGTAGTCTGTGTAGTCTTTGAGCAAGAAATACATTGTAAATAACAACAGAGACCAATTTCGTTGGATGAAAAAGATGAAAATTATGTAGCGGCGGTGAGAAAATGAGAAACGCGTAGCATGGGCAAAACAAAACGTGTAACTAGGAAGTTAAAAGAAGTTTCACATTTTAGTTGTGCAAAACAACAGCAAGGAAATATACCAAAATGTGGTGCATGTGCAAAGTTGTTTTTTGCTAATAAGAGAAAAAATGGTGTGCTGCACATGCAAAGTGTTTTTTATTTTTCCTAATTATATCTATTGTTATTGTTTTTACCGTTTTCGTTGTCTTCACCTTGTCTTTAGTATCACTTGATTTTATATTTTCTTTGAGGAAACCATAAATGTAATAGAGAGCTTCGCTTTTAGCGCTGGCTAAATCTATATATTATTGTGATATTCTTTGCTATTATTTTATAGCTTGGAAACTTTTTATTACTAATTTTTGTAGGTTATCAAAGTTTCATCATTTCTAGACTATATTCAAGGTGGCTGCCAACTAAATTTCACAGTGAGTTATTCTTTAGTTGTTATGATCTCTTTTCGCAATAAGGAATTCACCTGCCACCACTGATCGCAGTGCAATGTTCCTCGTACAATTTTTCCTCCCATACATCTTGCTATGTTATAGTTATACACTGTTCACTAGGGATATGTGTTCCCAGGTAGGGGAAACACATATTACTAGGGGTATGTGTTCCTGGGTAGGGGAAACACGTACCACTAGGTATATGCGTTGCAGGGTAGGGGAAACTCTTATCACTGGGAATACGTATTTCCTTTGTAGAGGAAACACATACCACATATTAAATCTGGGCTGCTAAACTATTAATTAATAATTTTGACCTTTAATACCTTGAAATCAAAGTTCATATAGTTTGATGGTAAAAAATTGCTGACTGTATAACTTGACTTGCTGGGCAGTTCTCTTTTTTTGATGCTGCAATTATATTAGATATGCACGTACATGTATTATAAAGATGTACTTACATGTTATGCAGTATTGTCATAATTGGGCCCCATACATGTACAGTTTGGTACAAACTTAGCCTGTAAGCAATTTTTCAAATACCTCAATCTGCCCTCTAACCTGTCCACTTCCTCAAAAACCATTACTTGAGTCAAATGTGAAATGTTAAAAAAGTCAAAAGGTGCATGGAGGGTTTCACATGCTCAGAATGTTTGTTAGACTCTATGTGCACTAAGGTAAGTGATTGACACAAGTGTTGAAGTAAAGTGTCACAATTGACCAATCACAGCACACACCAGGAGCTGGTATACCAAAATGAGGTATTGAAAACAGTGCTTACAGTCTCCACTACTCTATCTCTCCCCAGCCCCCGCGCGGTTCTTATGCAACTTTTTGTACTGTTACTCCCATACATACATACATACATACATTTTATTGTGTTTGAAGTAAAAGTACAATAACATGCCCGTGGGTAGCTAATCTAATCTAGGCGGGTCATGTTTACAGAAAATAAGTACAACTAAATACAGATAAAAGTAATACGAGAACTAAAGAAACTAAAATTGACAACAATTACTAGAGACTGCTGATAAACTAATGGTATTAATAATAATAAATGTCAACAGTTTTAACAAGTAATGACAAGAGACTAAAACGATATTAAAGATTACATATCAACTAACTCCCGCATGTGAACAGCTGATGAAATATTTATTATTAATTTTCCACTTTCCAACAGGTTGGAATAGACTTCACAGGCTCTAATGGTGAACCTACCAAGAGCACTTCACTTCATTACATCAATCCTTATGCACCAAATGAATACACGCAGGCACTGATGGCTGTGGGGGAAATTATTCAAGATTATGACAGGTGATAAATGCTCAAAACTAATTGGTCAAGAACTAAATTCTTGTTAGTGTCTATGTTGTGGTTCGATTTTGTCCCTGGTGTAATTTGTATTTCCCATCATAAGTTACCATACCTGCCCCCCCCCCCCCCCCAAAAAAAAAAAAAGATTTAAACCAGGGAAAAAAATTGAACCACAACATCTACACAAGTGTGAGGTCCAAATTATGTGGAATTGCTAAATTTAGTAATGAGTAATTACCTGCTTTAAATTGGTGGATTTACTCCTGTATGATGAAAATTTAATGGATACAGAAGTTTCTGTTCTCCACCCAAGGGTTGAAGTTTTGGCAAATATCGGACTGGGGAGATGATTCTTGAAAATTCACTTCAACCAGATCTTTTTAGTGACACATCATCAGACAGAATTTCTGCCAGGATCTACTCCTCAGATGTCTTTTTGCAGGGAAACCAGTAGCCTGGGCTGCAGACAGATCTAACTTCTGGAAATGTCTGCGAAACAGTGCCAAAATCTTTGCTCTGGGCCCCCACTTGTCTACCAGGATTTGAGTACATGCCATGATGGGCCTGTTAAAATATGCCATTGTTGATTTGTCATTCAGGTTGAAGGGAAATTTCTGGTGATATGTTGAGTCCATTTGGGGCCCAAAACAATTATATCAGCACTACTTGCAGACATCACAAACCAGTCTACCAGTGGTGACTTCATAAAATGTCAGCTGTTTTCTTAGGAGAATAAATTGTTTTGAAGCTACAATGTAGTTGAGAGGTTTTCTGGTCACTGTCATGCTATAAAGTGCTAAAACTTACCATAAAGCCATTTACAAGTCGTGCACTTTGTGGCCTTCTGATCCAGATGCAAAATATTAGGTTGCAAAGTTCGGGCATGCACAGAAAGCAAAATTTCGAGCAAGTTTTTGGGTTTAAAAGTGACACAGCAGTTTTGCCTTTTACTATCCACTTTCTCTCCTCCCCTCTTTTTTTGCTTTTCTTGCCTCATTTTTTTTCTTTTACCGGGCATTTAGTAGGCTTCATTTTGGTGGGAAAAGTTTTCAGTTTAGGATCTTAGGATTAGATGAAAGGAAAGGTAGGTGGCTAGTTGAACAAGATTTGGAAATTTTCAGGTCAATGTTACATTGTTTTTTGGCTTTTTTCTCGAGTGTCCTTGACTTGCTCATTCTGTTATGGGTTGAAAGATCTCTTCACTTTGGACAAGTTAGCGGACAAAGTTGTCCTTGACCATTCAAACTTGTGACGTCAAAAGCAGTAGAACGGACGTGGATCCACATGGGCAGTTATGGGGTGCTCAGGGGCCAATGGTTTAACTAGAATAAACCATTACCATAAAGGACAAAAATATACTTGTCTAACAAAACGTTTTTATTTTTACAGTGACAAACTTTTTCCTGCATTTGGTTTTGGGGCGAGAATTCCACCCTCGTACCAGGTATGTGGACAGTCTGTTAGCTTTCTCTCCCTGGCAATTTCAACGTTACAGTTAATGGTCTCATACTTTAGACCAAAGTTTAAATTTAGTTTATTTTTTATTTCCTTGTAGGTTTCTCATTAGTTTCCACTGAACTTTAATCCTAGCAATCCTTACTGTGCAGGTATAAATAATATTTATTATTTTAAATGGCACTTTGTCCCTTTTGGTCAGCAAATTGAGTTAAACATGTACTAGAGAGAGGACTGATTCTTGTATTGTATCATGGTGCCTCATGCTCACTTCACCCAGGTTTATAAATGGGTACCAGCAAATAATTATTTCTGCTGGGAATTAAGCATTCAATTAGAGGAGGAACCTTTCCAGGGGGGGGGGGGGGGGGGGGGGATAAAAATACAGTGTATTCTTAGCTGCCATATTAGAGGTAGTACATCCATAAACTGGTTCTTCTACTTGGATTTTGATGAAAGGGAAAAATCGGTAGAGTACCCAGAAAAAATTTAAACCTCTTTGAGCAAATTAAAGAAGAGAATCAATCCAATTTTACATACATGTCAGTGTCAAGGCTTGGATTTGAACTTGGGCCACATTGGAGGGAGGCGAGTGCTCTCATCACTGTTCCACCCTTGCTCCCAATTTAACTACAGAAACCAGGTTGCTCCAGCTGAAAAGCCACTTGGCTTAAAAGCACACTTGAACATACCATCGCCAGTAGCTTAAATGCCAAAACTGCAATGTTTATCTTGTTCTGCAGGTCTCCCTGGTTTAGTTCAGGCTTATCAGACCTGCATACAAAGTGTACAGCTTTATGGTCCAACTAACATCTCACCTATCATCAACCATGTTGCCCACTTTGCACAACAAGCAGCTCAAACCCCAACTGCCTCTGTAAGTAGTAAAAGATTAAGGGTTATCAGTTATCAGGTTCTCAGTTTTATTACAGTCAAATATCACCCTCATAGCTAGTCTCACAAGTTTAGTGAACTTACTTACCACAAATATCGCTTCAAGATCTCTGGTTTCTCATCATATCTGGAGGCCAAATCAGGGTTGGATACAGACTAGTGCAACTAGTTTCCAGAAACTAGTCAGAATTGTTAAGAAATTTAAAAAAACCCTAAGAAATCCATGTCAGAAAGTCTCAACCGCAAGATGCCAATTCCCTGGTGTTTAATAATAATACAGAATTTGTTAATTCCAACTGCACTACATTTTTTGCCAGCCTCCAGCGGACCAGCGCCTTGAGTTTCACTGAGCCCCTCACCCCTTCCCCCTCCCCCTCCGTAAATCTCTGCTTAAAAAATGTGCACTAGGGCAAATTTTCTCTTTTTTATTGTGCACTAGTCAAAACTCTCTTTCATTGGCTGAGCATAATTGTGCACCAGTCAAAGTCTCTTCTCATTGGCTGCTGCGCTTCAGTGCACTGGTCGTGAACTACTCGATCTGAGTGACGTGTCATGGCGTCGCTACTTCCAAGCTGAGAGCCTGTTTGTCGAAAGGAAGATCGTTCACCGTTTGATATCGGTACCGTGTACAGAGTCATTGCCTCGTTTACCGACGCTGAAAAGTTTAGGTTTATTTGCCAAATCATAAGAACATGAATTAGTACCTCAAACTCTGAGTTGTGCAGGATCATCAGTGGAAATTTCATCAATCATGCTCACCTCAGTTCTTACCAGCAGGCGCACTGCTGTGGGCACTGTGTGGTGTTTACTATTTCTAGTATTATGTAAATAAGTGAAATAAGGGGATAATTTTGGATGTGTTTTTTTAAATTTATTTTTCTTTCCAGAACTACTTCATACTTCTAATACTGACTGATGGTGTAATCACAGACATGGATCAAACCAAGCAGGCTGTTGTAGCAGCATCAGCGCTTCCCATGTCAATCATTATTGTTGGAGTTGGAGGAGCTGATTTTGCCATGATGGAGGAACTTGACAGCGATGACGCATTGTAAGGAAACTTAAACAAAACTGTAACTTATAATATTAACAATATTAATAATATTGCGCTTTATATTACTAAATTGATACAGAATAGGAGGAAGGCTGGGAACAAATTCGTTGTATGAAGTTGGAAGGGGTGGCTTCAGAGTGACAGTAAAGAGGGTCGTTGAGTTTGCGCGATTCCTTAGATCTTCTTTTGGTACTCCGCTTCCTACCATTCGACATGTCAAAATTTGAGCCACCAACAGAAGGTCTTTCCCAGCTGCACAAGCTTCATCCTCCAAGTTTACCGCTATGAGTATCCCCAGCGGATAACCCATAGGGGTCGAGGGGTGGGCGATAATTCGAGGGAGGCAATTGTTTTAAACATTTCCGTCAACGGGTGCGATTATTCGTGGGACGGCTATTATTCGAAGAAATAGGGTACCTCAAGCTTTTGTTTAGTTCGGTAAAATAAAGCAGCAATGAGTAATTTAACGAAAGGCGAAGCTCCCGTCAATGAAAAAGAATTGCAATAAAGAAAATTAATTAAAGTTGAGCCTGTGATCGGTTGAAAACCAGAAACCTGTCAGCAGTTAACTTCCAAAAAACACGTAACCTTGATGGGTCGACAGCTGAGCTCTCGATAGGTCATGCGATACTGGTCATCAGATTCTCTGTTTTGACAGCTGTTAATTGACCGCAACATGGATGTGCAATAACAGGTTGCAGGCTCCCACATTCGCTGGAAAGTGTATCATTTCAAATTGGTTTCCCTGTGGTGTGGACGGACGGGCGAGCGGGCCGGTGGACGTACCGTCCGCTAAGAGAAAGGACAGCGTTCCCAAAACAGTCAGTCCCAGTCTCCCGCGCGACCCTAGAATGGACAATAGCCACCCTACTGATCGCGCTTTGTACTGTCCACTATATCCAAAATCAAAGATGGCTTCTGCAGAAATGCTGATCGCTCGCATGCGCAAAACACACAGCACTCAGGAAACTTTAAGGCACTTCCGGGATCTGCGTGTCAGTCTGTGAAAGGGTTTGATTACAGTGGATGATAATGGCTGTTTACCATTTCCATGAACAAACCGGTCGATTCACGGTTTGGGCAAATGGTAAGTAAAATTCAGGACTGGTAAATTTCATTCCGGACTTGCGTTTACCGTTTGCACAAATCAATTCCATTTACCAAAAAAAGGCCGCGAAGGCACGAATTTTCGTTTGGTAATTCTGTCCGGAAAAAACAGGGCTACCTTTTCAGATATTCCGTTGTTCTCGAAAATTTTCCGCTGGAACAACTCAAAAAGTCATGTTCCATTTACTTTCTTTTACTTTCCATTTACTTTTGTAAATGGCAAACAACCAACAACTCTACTTTTCTTTACGATCGTCAGGTTGATGGCTGGTGGAAGATGCGCACAGAGGGACATTGTGCAATTTGTACCGTTCAGGAATTTCAAACATGTAAGGAATATTATCACTGCTATTAAAGTATAATATAATTGCCGTGAAAAATTAAGAATCAGTTCATGCCTAGCGTCCGTATATCGAGTTATAGATGCACGCAGGAAATTTGGAGAGAATTTCTGCCGTTCTTTGCGTGATGAACCAATTTTTTACAACATAGTTGAAAAGATTGCAAATTTCTCTTAACGCACGCCACAGAAAACAAATGCTTTTTTTGCTGTTTACCAACACGCCTTAATCATTTTGTTTGAAAGAGAACATTTTGTCTGAAACTAACAGCTAAAATTTGCTTATTTATTCCTTAACAATCAATGGAAACAAAGGCAAAAGAGTTTTCAAGCCCAGAACTCGCTACAGTTGTTTTAATGAGTGATATATGTCTTGTTTTTGCTGTTGTGAGATCAGGGGTAGCAGCACTTGCAACCTTGCAGGCAATGTTGCGCTTAACATTAAAAAACATGTAGCAGTAAATGCCACCTTGAACGCAATACTTGCACATACAATTACACATAGTTATTCTTGCAATTGTGCACGCGGTATGACGCGTAAAATTATAGGTAGCACCACTTGCAACCTCGCAAGCAATATTACGCATTACATAACTTTACTTTTAGTATCACTTACAAGTTTGCATGCAATCTTGTGCGTAACATTACAGGGTAAGGTAGCACAACGCCATCTTGCGCGTACCATTACAACTAACATCACTTGCAACCTTGCACCCGATATTGCCAGTAGTATTACAACTAACATTACTTGTAACCTTGCTCGCAATATTGCGTATAACTTTACAAGTAGAAATATTTGCAACCTTGCAGGCAATATCCCACGCGATATATTACCAACTAACGTTACAGGTGACAAGACTTGTAACCTTGCACGAACTCTTACTGGTATCATTCTCCAAGTAGCATCATTTGCAATCTTCACGAAATATTGCGCGTATTATTACAGTTACTATCAGTTGAAACCTCGCACGCAATATTACGCGTTACATTTTTTTTTAATATTGAGCATTACCTTACCGGTAGCATCACTTACAACTTATTACTTTGCACGTAACGTTGTGCATAATATTACAGAGTGAGTAAGCACTACTTGCAACCTCGCATGCCTTCTTGCGCGTAACATTATTATGCGTGACATGACATACAACTTTGCATATAATATTGCTAGTAGTATTACAAGTAACATAACTTGCAACCTTGCTCGCAATATTGCGCCTAACTTTTCCGGCAGTAATATTTGCAACCTTGCACGTAATATTCCACGTAAGCAGGTATCATTACTTGCAACCGTGCCAGCAATATTGCGCATAGCATTACAGGAAGCATAACTTTTTACCTTGCTTGCAGTGTTACGCCTAACATGTAGGATTACTTACAACTTTTCAGGTAAAATAACCTGCGACTTTGCATGCAGTATAGATGCAACGTTGCGCACAATATAGCTCGCAACAGTACTCTGTACATTCAACGCAGTAAGAACCGAACATTCTCACAATATTTTAGGCAACATTACGTCCGCAGCGCGAATGTTCTTACAATTATACGCAATATCTCAACAACGTTCCAACAACATTGCCAATTACTTCTCCCAACATTACATAAAACATAGCACGTAAGATTGGGCGTAATGCACATCAGCAAATTTTAAGTTTTTTCATTTATTTGTTATTATAGTCCTCTCCTACTGCACTTGCTAAAGAAGTATTGGCCGAGGTACCCAAACAGCTGACAGATTATTTCAAAGCACGAAACATCCAACCTCAGCAGCGACCAACATGAAAAGGGAAATTAAGGGCCTGTTTACATGGAGGTGGGGGACCCCACGTAAGTGAGGTAACATGTGGCGGGTCACCTCACCTATGATGTAAACGTGATCAAATTGAAATAAGATTATATGGACAGGCGGGCTACCCCACCTAAGTGGAACACCTCACCTAACTGGGGTACCCCACCTCCATGTAGACAGGCCCTTACTCTGTGCCCCGGTATCTGGCATTTAGATTTTTTGTGATCTACGCTTTTATCCTCCCATGGTTCAGTTAGTTTTTCTCTCAAAAATTTGCGTAAGTTTTGTTTTCAATTTTCCCAATGGACCATTATTAGCCTCAAGAGAAACTGCAAACGCAACTTATGCAATTTTTTTTTTGTTATCGGAAAACATATTGCACAGGGGGGAATGTGAAAGTCGCCAATAGAATTCTAAACAGACAGCAGCTGGGCACTACAAAGGCACGAGCATGCGTTCTATATACCAGGAAACCTCGTTCCCAGGGTTTTCTCCTACCTGCCCTACGTAGGGGAAGGTCAGCACTCGTTAACATCCGTCGAAAGGCCCTTGGACACCTTATGAAGTTTACACAAGGTAGATTAAAGTACACATAGCATCAACCCCAACCCAAAAAACGAACCTAACCAGTTTCGAAACAGTGCTTAACCCTAATCAGTAAAGGAAGTGCTTAACCCTAATCAGTAAAGGCAGTGCTTGACCCTAATCAGTAAAGGTAGTGTTTAACCCTGATCTGTAAAACGCAGTGCTTAAATCCAAAACGATGAGGAATACTACGTTGTGTAAACTTCATAAGGTGTCCAAGGGCCTTTCGACAGAGGTTAAAAAGTGCTGACCATAGGAGAAAACCCTTGGAATGAGGTTACATAGCAGGTAGCGTTGTCTAGTACAGGTGCGGTACAGGTGCTAGCCGTTCTTTTAGATACGCAGACACTATAACATACATAGAGGATATTACATGGCCGCGCGGAGATACGAAATTTCTTTTCGAGTGTTGAAAAATATTTCACGAACGAGCGCAGCGAACGATTGAAATATTTTTTCAACACGAGCCATTTCACTTTAAGTAACGATCCAGGTAAGAAGGGAAGCAATTTCTTTTGTTGTGGCGCAATACGCTTTCCTCACATAGAAATGTTTTCATTTTTACGCAGAGAATGCATAAACCTACAAAAAGGCAGTTTACGAAAGAAAATGTATTTAAACTCCACTTTTAAAGAGTGTATTTTTGTGTTAAAACATTTCGACCAATCACAAGAGTTGCAATCAATAGCCAAGAAATGTTTACAATTTTACATGATCCGCACATACGATTTCTGTTTTACTTAGACTAAGACGAGATTTTGTTATAAGGAAGTTGAATAGAAAAGAAAGGATTAATATACATGCTGCTTTGCCAAGATTTCGTAAAATTTGATGTTTAAACCAATCAGAACCATAGTAGAGACAATAGTAAAGTTAGCAACTTTCTGCATTCCGACGTGTTCACTGCGTTTTGGTCCCTTACTTCTTATCTGGACCATTACTTAATAGTTTTTTGGTGTGAACGGCGCGATTTATTATGTAGCCATAGCAAAGGTGATATTTTCACATGTGAAGATATCAAGTTTTCGCGCGAAAGCTCACCTGGTATTTCATTGGTGTTTATATAATAAATAACTTTATTTAATTAACCTCGGATTTTAAAGTAGCCTAAAGGCTAGTATCTCCGATGAATTACACATACAACATCTCACATAAAAAAAAAAATCAGATTAATATGAACACACAACCTGGTGGTAATAGTAAACGTCTAATTTATGAAACTGTGGGAAAAAAGTAAACGTCTTAATTCCTTCAGACTGGTGATTCTCCTAAAAGAATCAGCAAGCAAGTTCCAATATCTCGCTGCATCATATCTAATTAACTGAGTTGAGACCATATGTAGTTCGGCAAGCGAATCGAACGTTAGCTGTTATGCAAGAATAGTGCGACTAAGTGCCAGGGGCCCGTTTCTCGAAAGTCCCGGTAACTTTTCGGGCCCGAAATCAAATATTCAAATCGAAATGTAAAGAATAAAAGCGCCGGTCCTGGCTAGCAAACTACTCCATTTTGTTTCACTAACTGAGAGTTTTATCATGTTAGATGCAAAACTATTTAAACCTCTATCTTCCATTTAAACAACAACAGCTTTACGGGCCCGTTAATTATCGGGGCTTTCGAGAAACGGGCCCTAAGATAGACAGGCGCTAACGGGTACAATAGACCTTCACCGTTCTAAACCTCTTATTTCACTGCAGGTCCCCTTTAATCTATACTTCCATTGTTTTCAGGGATAGGGGCATTGTTATGTGACAATCCTTATTGTTTTCCCAGCTAATCAAAAACAATGTTTCAAATACGTGCGGGATGTAACCTCCCCGAAGCTAACATTAACTTTTGTATTACTTCTCACTTTGGGCAAAATTTTGGCTTAGGGGAGGGGTAGGTGGGTAGTTTATCAGAAACCTAAAATTGTTCCCGGTTTCGTTGTCATTGAAAACGCATCGATCGATTCACGTCCACACTACCGCATTGATGCGTTTTCGACAGTCCACTTTAAAACGTTCGAAAACTATAGAACTGCACATTCTGTCGTAAGTTGAACTCTATGCGCATGTTACAAACACACTGAGTGTGTGACACGCGCCTGTGAAATTCTTATCGAATTTCTCGGTCATCGTTTTCATTTTGGTGCGTTTTCGACTGTTCACACTAATACGATATGTTGCGTTTTTTTGTTTTGATCCACTTTCAAGAACGTTTTTAAATCGGTGCGTTTTCGTTTTCACTCAGCGTATTAGTGTAGACGGAAGGCCTAAACGCTGCAAAATGTATGCGTTTTCAAACGAAAATTAGACAACAGTTCACACTCTGCCGTTTGGTGAGTGGATTTCGGACGTGTGATTGGACAGAAATAACATTCCTGGCATATTTCAAGTGTTAAGCGTTTTCCCGCTCGCACTGTAACGTCTTGAAGATATACTTACAACCTTCTAAGTGTTCTAAAGCAAACATTTTAGACTTTTCGGCGCTTATTGGCAAAATAATTCTGTTTGGTTGGGAAGGAATTTTGACAACAAGAAACTCACTATCTCAATTAACGCGAAAATATTACTACTTGTGAAATAAGTGAAACGTTATACTTTCACAAAACGTGATAAAAGACCGTGTTTTTTTCTTTGAATCAAGAACCAAGGTGTTCGATCTCCTTTTCTTCGCCCTACTTAGTGTCTGAAGAATTGACTTCTAAGGGCGCGTGTTCTGGAATAAGAAATTAAGCTATAAAAATTCATTGTATTGCAATAACTAAAAATCTCCTTGAATTAAATATTATTATTATCCATTCAAACTATTGCTCCGTTTTTGATTGGCTAAAATCCCATGCACAACTCATTGCCCCCGCTGGGCGAAATCCCAAGGAGACATCCTTGTAGCTGTGCGTATATGTAGAAAAGTACTTACAGTTGAAATATGCAGTCAGCCACTTAAGAAAAAATCTCAATTTGCTTGATCAGGGGCCGCATGGAGTCGTTGAGTAATAAAATGATGACGTTTTTGTTGTTCACGCCCGCAAGCAAGAGATTTCTTAGGATGACGTAAAACAGAACATAGCGCTGAATGGCTATTGTTCTCGGGACATTGTACTTACAGTCGAGCTAGAAGCATAGGTGGAGCGTGAACTGAATCGCTCTCATTGGTCGAAGTCTGCGCGGTCTTGGAAATGTTAATTATATCGCTACTCAAAAGTCTTTATCCTTGTTTCCCCATTTAAACCAAAGCTAAACACGTTTCTAAACATCAACTTTTTATTCCAAATAATTTGTTATCAACACTGCTATTGATTTTCGTCGACTCTAAGTTAGCCTAAAACGATACTGAAATTTAAAAAAAGGAACATGAATAAACAATAAAAACTTGGAAGTTAATACTGACTTGAACTATATACAGAAGTCAGCTTTTATCTTCTTTTACTAAGTTTTCTGTCCTTAAATTTTTTATAACCTGTTTCGTTGATTTAAAATAATTTAATGTGGCTTAAGTGTCCCGGAGGAGGGTCTGGATGAGGTCGCATTTTCAGGACTGGTTTGACTATAATGGGGTCACATTTTAAATAAGGTTACTAGAATGGAGTCGCACATTTTGAAAGTTCGTCATATCTACGGTTAGAAAACGTACCAGAATGTTTGTATTGTAGGTGAAAAGTAAAGAGTTCTTCATTCAATTTAAAAACTTGGTCAATTTATTTTAGGATGACCTGTTTTCAAAAAGGATTGATGAGGTTAAGATACACAAATGACATAAATAGAGAGTGACTAAGTTGGGATCGGGAAACTTTCGTTTACTCAAAAGTGACTAAGATGGGGTCTATAATTGACCACCGAACAGACTATTTAACAATTAGCTAGTCACCGAGACGAAGTCGAGGTGACTATTCGCCGATATTCATGTCGCCTGAGGCGACTAATTGTTTTAGTATAATTCGTTGATGGTTATTCGAGAAAATAAAAGTATTGATCAATTTCCGACTCCAAAACATCAAAAAATCTGGCTGCCATTTTGAAAACTGCTAGCCTTCAATGTTATAATCACCGCGCGGTGATTATAACGGGATAAAGCGAAGCTCCTAGCCAATCACAGCGCTCTATTTTCGATAATCATCAATGTGATTATACTAAAATGGGTTAGAGGCTCTGAGAGGCCAGCGACACATACTCAGAAAAAATTAACCCAAGTACCCCCCGTGTTAAGCGTACGATGCGCGATTCAATATATTTAAATACATTTTAACATACTTGAAATTAGTCTGCGTCTCTATAACACATGTACATATAAGTCTATAGCTCAGTCAACCTGGCCTTAAAAAAGGCGAAAACTTGCAAAGACTGTTGCTAGTGTTCTTTTTTGTTAAGTATAAATTTAAAGCACAGAAAACTATAACCCTAGTTGCTGGTATGTTAATAATCTTATGAAAAGTGACAAGTTTTTCCTTGATGAAAGAAACCGCTTATCAAATATCAACTTCAACACCTCTTTTGTTAACGAAACTGGTTAATAAAGAGAGAAAAAAATACAAGTTTTATGTACGATAAAGCAAATGCGCGGTGTAGTCAGGTTCAGACACAACTTCCCTTTAATCGGTTTGATTTCTTGTCACATTGTCAAAGCTGTGAATTCCCTGTACTTTTCCTGTCTTCCTTTTTCTATTTGCATGCTTGGCCAAGAAACTTAACTAAGCAAAACGTTTTTTATAAAACAAACGGAACCGTCGGCTTTATCATTCGGTTTCCGTATTTGGGATCATTCTAAGAGGCTGGGCAAAGTCCTTTATATAAATCTTACAATTAAAGTTATATAAAATTGCGCTATATAAATTAATCCTTAAAGTGTTCTCTTTAAGACCCCTTAAAGTCTTCACTTTAAATACTCCTTAAAGTGTTCACTTTAAGACCCATTAAAGTCTTCGCTTTAAGACCCCTTAAAGTGTTCAGTTTTTGAACCCCTCCTTAAAGTGTTCACTTTAAGACCCCTGAAAGTCTTCACTTTAAGACCCCTGAAAGTCTTCACTTTAAGACTCCTGAAAGTCTTCACTTTTAGACCCCTTAAAGTGTTCACTTTAAAACCCCTTAAAGTCTTCACTGTAAGACCCCTTAAAGTCTTCACGTTAAGACCCCTTAAAGTGTTCACTTTTAGAACCCCTCCTTAAAGTCTTCACTTTAAGACCCCTTAAAGTGTTCACTTTAAGACTTTAAAAAGTCTTCACTTTATAAGACCCCTTAACGTCTTCACTTTAAAACTCCTTAAAGTCTTCATTAAGTTATACAGGGCATTTTTATGTAATATTTAATTGTAAGATTTATATAAGGGACTTTGCCCAGCATCTTAGAATAATCCCCGTAATGTGAATCATACATGCACGTCGCTACACATTCACAAACATGTTCTCCTTCAGCTATGTATAGTATGTGCGGCGCCAAAAAGAATGGTTTTGGATCCTTCTGCTCTGAAATTATTTTTTAAGCATTAGGTTCTCAAATAGAGTAAGGTTTTGTTTTCACTTGAGAACAGCGAATCAGTTAGGAGATAGGGTAGAAAAAAATCACATAAATTTTGTCCCGGAAGGAAGGGGGGGTAATCCCTTATAGAAGTTATATAGGTGTGTCCCGCCCCATCAGGTAGGGTTTTTGCACCGAAAACGGGTATAAACTTCGCCCATTTTAGTCTGGATTCGGGTGTGGTTTTTGAGGGAACTTCGGAAGTGTATGAACGTATTTATCGTTTCAATTCCAAAGGAGTAAGAAAGAAAGAGAAATATGCGAATTTGAAATTGCTTTGAAGAATGTTTTTGTTTGCACTATAATCTAACTGAATGATAACATTATTTCTGCCCAAAAGGCCAGGTGTGAAAACGGGTGCGAATTTTAGAGATCTAGTCTAAAAACGGGTGTGGAAAGTTACATTGTTTGGTCTGAAATTGGGTCTGGATTTGGAGAACTGGGAGGCACACCCCCACCAAGAATTCCAAGGAGTACCTCCCCCGGGATTTTGGTCTGAAATTGGGTCAGAGTTTCAGGAAGGACACCGAACTGTGAAGGAGTACCTCCTCCTAGAAAGTGCTCTGGACGGTGATCTAACATGTGCTTTGTTTACCAAGAGTAGCTATTAAGAGTCCGAAAGCTTATAATTATTCTTGTAAAGGTTGAAATGAACCTGAGCAGCACTTGCCTGTATTTTACACGCTTCTTTTAACATTCCACATGACACCAAATAACAATTAATTCTGGTAATAACAAGTGATTATGCTGTACCATAACACTTGAATTTTCCCAGAGTGTGGTAGGCCTTATTAAGACCATAACCATTATCACCAAAGAAGAGCTGTTTTACTGGAAGCTTTGTCTTGTCAGTGAGAAGACCGCTGTCTTCACGCCATACTTGGTCATTCTTATCACAGTTACAGCCATAACTGGGGTTTGCACACGTGTTGT